>JAVQKC010116453.1:0-13251 GCA_036025475.1 Philypnodon macrostomus
CATTTTAAAAAGTTTTTTGTTTTGTTTTTGTTTTTTTAATGGACCTCATCATAAAAAGGTTTAGGGAATACTGTACCGGTACTTGACACTCCTTGAAAATAGTATTCTATTTAAAACCAATCTCAGTTACTATGAAAAAAATGAAGCTGACAAAGTAGGAACCATTTGCCTTTTCCACTTCCTTTCTATGTAACTAATGCCCTGGCTGACAGTGGTGGAATTTTAAGGAATTTGGACCTGCCAGGGACTTCTACAACTCAATCTAGGAAAAAGAGCAAAGAAAACATCTTGTACACATGGAGCTGCTTAAATCTGGATTAGGATTAAGTAGGCCGGCTAAATCCAAGTTCACTACAGGCAAAAAAGCTAAGAGGAAACCGCTCACCTGTGCCAGCACTAACACCAACGGATCCTAGCACCAGATTTAGCCTTGTTGACTGACCGTAGAGTTTCCATGCTGACAGCTGCGATAAATGGAGATGCCTGAGTGTGGCCCAACCACAATATGTCCCAGAAGGGGTGAATAGAAATGAAGAAGGCTTTTGGATAAGTGCGTTTGGTGAGCTATGAATGCAGTGGTCCAATTTTATACTAAGGGCGTGGATGGGAAATAAGATTAGGTCGTTTTGGAAAGTGGCTGAGAGTGGGACGCTAGACAGACTGTCAAAGAAGATGGGTATAAAAGGATTCACTGTTTCACTAAGGGTTGTGCACAGCATTTTAGAACTACTGAGCTTTAAAAGGAGTTTTCTATGGACGACAGAAGATGTAATAAAAAAAAATCAGGAAAACTAAACTAAATGTAAGGTTAGACCCAGTTTAGTGCTGGTTCTAAATTGGTTCTAGTTTAGACCTGGTTGAAATCTGGTTTAGTCTGAAATATTGTAGCATTGTTTTGGCAGTCCTTAAATTACAACTAACTTGAAAAATGAACCTGAACCTTTGGCCGTGGCTGGAAAAAAAGGATGTGGTTTTGAGAAGACAGACACTTAAGGATAAAAAGAACGTTAGTCTACCAAAAATATCTTAAAAATATTCACTGTGTTTCCTTCGCCAAGTTAATTAAATGATTCCTCGTCAAGTTAATTCAATGACAGAAAAGTATATGTTAAGTTTAATGTGCTCAAATTAAAATCAAACAGTTGCTTAAACAGTTTGCCGCCAACTTTGGTACCAATTTAGGAAGATTGGGACAAAAGCAGCCCTCCCGTGGACCCCACCACCCGCGGGAGGTACCATGGTGCAATGTGGATCAGGCGGTGGTCGAAGGCGGGAGTTCCCTGCTTAGACTGCTGCCTCCGCGACCAGGTTTCGGCCAAACGGAAGAAAATGGATGGATGGATGGAAGAATGGAATCAAATGAACACTGCTATTATTACTACAGTATGTACTTCCTAGACACTTCTTTGGGTACAGGGTCTGCCTAATAAGTGTATGCCAGTATTATAGGGTACAATATATACTACTGTCTGGCAAACACTTACTATAAAGGTGCAATATTATTTTTGCATCTCTGGAAAATAAATATACAGCATAATGTTTAAGATTAAATGCTAAAGAAAAAAGTCATTGCTTGAACAATATTGCAAAATTACAAACAAAGAATAAAAGTGTTAATTTTTCATACAATTGTGTCTATTTGTTTATAGACATTGGGGGTCATGGATAACTGGTGACTGGCAACTATTGGCCGTAGGTTAGGTCATGGGGCTGACTGAGTTTTTGGGCATTGGGACGAGTATTTAACAACCTCCTTACTGAATGACAGGAGGAGCACTGTGCACCACTAACATACAATTTAAATAAAAGTTCAAGACTCACTTAATTTAGCAAGGAAAGTGAATCAGCCTAGCCATCCAAGCTAATTCCCTTCAAATCTGTAACTAAATACTAGGACCAAATGTTATCTTTGTGGTGCGCAAAATGGGTTTCACTTGAAGGGTCTCTCCTTTAAAGTAATTGTAACTATAATTCAACTGAACAGAACAGAACCTGGTCTGACAAAATTGGATCATTGCAATGAAGAGCACCTGTGTAACAAGAAGATATGCACACTCAGAGCCATAAAGAAAACAGAGCCTATACATCCCTATAGCAAACAAAAACAGAGGTACAATGTATGGCTTAAATGGATTCCCAATGAAAGCTATCGGTCACAAGTGAGCCACAGAAAAATAATACAAAAATACAAAAATATATATAATTCAGAAAAATTATAGAAATGTGATAAACCATGATACCTGAGGGAAAATAGGATCGGATAAGACATGATCTTGGTTGAGACATGGTTTAGAACTGGTTTAGACTTGGTTTAATCCTAGTTTATACCATGATTAGTCCCCTTTTAGAGCTGTTCTACTAGTGCTGGATTAGAAATTGATTTGTTCTGGTTTAGACCAAGTCCAAGTTTAGACCTCATTTAATCCAATAAATGCAATATTAGACATGGTCCAGGTTTAGACCTAGCCCAAATTCAGACCCGTTTAGTTCTAGTTTAGACCTATTTTAGACTTGGTTTAGTCCTGGATAAAACCTGGTTTGGACTTGGCTTTGTCCTAGTCTAGAAGTGGTTTAGTCCTGATTTTGTCTTAGTTTAGAACTGGTTTAGTCTTAATTTCGACCAGGTTATGTTCAGTTTTAGACTTGATTTAATTCTGATTTAGTTTATTCTTGCTTTAATTCAGATTAAGAGTTTAAGATTTAGATCTTTGACAGTGAATGCACTTGACCCAGGAATGAGTGAGTCACATGGATTTTACATGAAATCTATAACTAGGAAGAAATGGGTGGTGAGTGAACGGTGGGAGATGAAGGAAATGGGTGTTACAGAGAAACAGAGAGACAGATGGAGCAAAGCTGAACATGTGAGCAGCAGCAGCCGTGAGGAGGGAAGGGCGAGAAAACACTAAGAATGAGATATGAACCAATGAGATACTGTGTGAGTCAAAAAACAAAAGGTGAAATGAGAAATGAGAAGGACTCAGACAACCAGCTTTATACCTTCATGTGGAGTTCTGTCAAATATTGTCAAAAATCTAACCCAAGAAAATCACTGATATACAAGAATTGAACTATGAATTTGCTGTGGTTATTTGGTTGCAAAGAATTCTTGATCTAGCTACTATATGAAGAGAAACATTGCCTAGCCTTATCCGGGTGTTGTTTATCTAGTCACTGTTCATTAACCCACAGACTGACAGGAGGCAGAGCACTGACCAATGCCTCTGATACTGTAAACAAACACATTTTTTTTGCTCTACCAGCATAAAACCTGGGGACGGGTTTTATGTACAAAAATAGAGAGGTACAGTTACATATTCCCATAATGTTGAGACTTGTGACCTAGTGCTTAATATTTAGCTTAAAAAAGCAGCTTCCAAAATGCTTTTTCATTCCCAAAGAGTTCAGCAGTTTAAAATTGCATTATACATGTTACTGTTGGGGAGTGTATAATTAGTATTTTCTTATCATGAGCAAAATAAAGCAATAATGAAAGACAGCAACAACTGGCCAACTACTAGCCTTCAGAGTTGATTTAACCTTCGAGCTTTTGAATATGTATTAACTATAATAAAATTGATTATCAATGCTGAAAAAGAATGGCTTTCTAACCAATTCTCATTAAGTATTTGTAGTTGTTGGGGGTAATTACAAAAGTACACATGAAAACCTGTACAATACAATGGAGGGGGAGTGATGTGCAGCAAGATTAAGGCTGTAGTTAACAAAACTGACCATCATATGCCTGTCTTTTCATTGGTTCCATAGAAAAAGCCTCCAACCTCAACACAGCATGTCCATTCAGTTCTCCCTATATATATATATAAGTATAAACTAAATACAGAGTGCTTTTCAAATGGAGAACAAAGGAAGCAGATGGTCCGCTGAAAAGATATTGAAAGAAAAACCTTGATAAGCCTGTCTTTTCAAAAGCTCAGCATGCACAAGGCAACGAAACAGAAAATAACTGGGAGAGGACTGATTCTTCAAAGTTTTCATTGACTCCTGCCTCTCGGTCATATTTGGCTGGAGGAGAAGACCTTGGGCTGAAGGGAAAAACAAGGAAGAGCTGGGCAACTGAAGAAACTAAATAAGATGAGAGTAGTTGGTGAACGATCAAATGTGGAGTTGAACTAGTGGCACTAACATGTAATTATATAAAATAATTATGATGGTCTAAGGAAGTCTGCTGCTTCAGAACGCATATCTTAAACATGACATGGTCTTTATATGCACTCAAATGACTGCATGAATTATGAATGACCTGCTCTCCATATACCTCCTGAGCTAACTGATCAAACCCATGACCATTCACTGAAAAAGGTTTTTCAGTGAATGGTATTGGGCCATTTGGTGGATTGGTTAAAGGAGGAAATCAAAGTCAATTCAACAAGGGCCAAATAAAAAACATATTGAGCGACAGCACAGATCTACTAAATCTGATTTAAAACAATAAGTGTTTTCATTAATTGTTCTTAAAGGCTCTTCGTTATCCTAACATCACTGTCTTATCAATGTGTAATTTGATAATACTGACTGTTAGCATCCATTTGCCAACTAATTTGTTTGCAGTGTTGACATTCATTTGTTTTTGTCCTAATGTAATGAATTCTGTTTCTGAGCAGGTGGCATTTCGATGTTTTTTCAACAATACAACAATCTGTTGGAGCTAGAGGTTGAAAAGGCAGACATGTGAATACAAACAAAACCACTGTTTCATGACATAAAAAAATACATTCCTCTCCCAATGCAATCACTGTAACTTCCCCGTCATTTGAAGCCCTCTGAATGCCCTACATACAGTATATCTAAACTGTGCTCATTCATCCTAATTTTAGTCCTCTCTTTCCTGATGCCCGTGCCCTGAGTGTGGGAAAAACAACATACTTTTCCCACTTTGGCTCCGGATCCTGCCCCGAGCCCAGTCAAAGCGGGCGATTGTAGCTCAGATGAACAGGTCTAGTGTTCGGACAAGTGTAGGTGTCCTTCCTCTGCTGCTCTGTTTTCCGCTTTCCACACAAACTCGCAAATAACATAAAATGGTGTTTAATCTTGAATCAGAAAAAGTGAGCCCACTCATGGGTTTAACTTGACAATACAGCCAACTCAATACATGGAACTAATGCACAAAACCCTTTCAATAAATTAAGTAGTGTTGAACTGTGACTGAAATGTGAAATTAGTAGTTATAAGCATAATAAAATAAAATACTGCAGTTCCCCTTGATAGAGAGCAGGCCAAAAGTAGACTAGGTGTAGGTGTGCCCTCTCTGCCATTCTGTGTTTTCTGCTTTCCATACAAACTCGTAAATAACCTAAAATAGTCCTTTATCTCACATTTGAACAATGGTCCCACTCATTGGCTTGACTTACAGTGCAGCCCAAGGACAATAACCCAGGTCTGGAGCAGTGGCCGGGCGACTCAGCATTTTAGTCACAAGGATGGCAGCATAACGATAATGCTTTGTGGTCTAGACAGATGTTTCCATCAAAAAGCCTGCTTAGGGGTTCCCAATTCAGTGACCTTCTCTGAAAGCGTTCGGACCACAAGCACTGTATAATTTGTGCTGGTGGATATAAACTGTGTGTGTGTGTGTGTATGTGTGTGTGTGTGTGTGAGTGTGTGTGTGTGTATGTGTGTGTGTGTGTGTGTCTACAGACCCCTGCAAGCATAAAGCTATTTGTAAAGGGACATAGCCAACCTTGAGAAAATAAATAAAAGCTAAACCATTTCAAGATGGAGCAAGGGGTCATTTTTGCACCACTTATAAGTAAAATATGCTGACAAAATGGTAAAATGGTAAATGTATTGGCCAAATTGGTTGCATGATACGGCATCAACTTCTACTCAAACCCATAAATGGGAGCTAAAATGTAAATCCACACCTTAAAACATAATGTGCCCAAACATCTCAATACATAAAAACAAAAATGATGAAAAGCAAAGTGGCCTATTGCTAAATAGAGTTTTTTTTTAATTGACGGAGAAAAAATGCAATATATTATTTTGAATCCGGCTTGGTTGATGAAAGTTAAAGGGTAGAATATAATATTGTTGCATTCACTGAGTTGAAAAAAAAATGAAATCAAAGCCTCATTGTAACAAAAATGAGTCACAGCTTGCCCTTCCTCTGGTGGTGAGGCATGGCGTTGATTTAAATATATAAACTGTGCCGGCGGCTGAAGGACACAGGCCACAGTCGCCCACTCTCTCAGGGAGGCACCACAAACACTTAGTTTAAAAAGACCTCTTTGTTACAAATGACCCTGAAGCACCACAGCATCTCCACTTTCTCTCCTCTGCAGCAGGCACAGTGTAGCAACAGGCTGAATTTTAATCAACACAATGAACATAGGCATACACACACACTACTGGCCATGGCCACTTTAAAAGATTGACCTTGTATAAAGTGCAGCTGTAGCTTTGACAATAACGGTCTTCTGCAGGCCTTCATGTGATGGGTGGTTTCTGTTATATCAAACCAAGCTGTGACCCATGGCATCAAAAAGGGCATTTTCACCCACAGAACTGCCATAGATGTTGTATCTTTTTCAAATTTGTAAACTCAAGACATAGCATGTGAAAATTGATGGATCATTAATTTGAAATACTGAGAACAATTCACCTAACACCAACATCATTCATTCATTCATTGTTCTTCCGCCTTTTACAATTATATATGTTGTGAGTGAGTCAGACCTATCCCAGCAACTGTGGGCTTTTGGTGGGGAGAAATGTCTAGTAAGTTGTAGGGCTGGCAAAGGGACATATACTAACCCACAACCATTCACTCTCACATTTATCCACTAGGGGCAATTTAGAGTCACAAATGTTCGCATGCTTGTCTATAGGCAGTGGGAAGCAAGCAGAGTATCCAGAGAGAACCCACAATAAAATGAGGAGGACATGCGGACTCCTCTCAGACAGCTTGAACTCACAAAATTCCTTGCTGGTGGATGGAGCACTAATGACTGTGGTAGGTCATTAAGGTCTACCTAATAAAGTGACCACAACGCTATCATCATCCTCATTACTCCCACTTGTCCTTGGCCCTCTGGTGGACCTGCCCTTTACCCCTCCTTTTTGGTGAGTGAGTGAATAAGTACATGCTGCTCAGCCCACTCCAGACACAGATGGGCACAGCGGGTGAGTCACCGGGACTACACCACATCAGACAGTGGGCAGCACCAGTCACATCCTGATGAAGAGATTATTATTAAATGTACTACTCAATATGCTCTGTAGGGAAAGGTTTTTGGACCAAGAGCAAGGCAAAAGGAATGTCCAGATGTGAAAACTGTACACCAAAATAAAACAAAATTCAAAACAAAACTGGTATAACACCTAACCTATCACTGAATGCCTGGACAGTGCAGTGGTGATCTCAAATGGTAAAGTAAGCCAATGATGCGGTTGGAATTACATTCTAGGGTGATTGTTGAAACTACCTTGAAGTTCCTCCAATTTTCTTAAAAAATATCTGGCTTCAAGAAACGTAATTATCAGACGTTAATAGTTTCCTGTAAAGTGACTTCATTTCTTTCTGTTGAATGCCTTCATTTTGTGCTAATTGCAGTAAATGCCAAAAAGACAATAGTTCTTTTGCAGTATTCAGAGTTCTCAAAGGGCAGTTAATTAGCTAAATCTTCTGTAATGGGAATAGCATTTTACAGATTAAATGACAGTATTCATTAAGTCTACAGAAAGCAGTTCTTAGGAGCACTTCTGATGTCTTTATTTGCTTTGAAGGACATCTGCACACCTCTATTCAAATACATCACTTCTACAAACTGTACAGGCTCAAGGCAAGCATTTGTACAGTATAATCCAGTAAAAAAAAAGAGACAAACAGGTGCTTAATGGTCCGTGTTACAACCACTACATCAAAGCTGCTTTATACAGTCTTACCATGTGTCGGACTTCAAAGTGAGGCCTGGGCTGGTGCCAATATGCGTTCAGGCCTGTCCGGAATAGTAATGGTAGTACGAACCATTGAGGTCGTCAGGATTACAATATTTTGTATCCTCATCAATTGCTATATTTAATCTCTACAGACAAAAGATACAATACTTTAGACAAATCGTGGACAAAAAAGTGTATCTAGTTAAAAAGTCCAAACAAACCAGCTATAATACCCATCATTAAACCAATTATCACAACTAAAACAGGACCAAAGAGTGTAAACTAGGCCAGCATTAAATCTTAACCAAGAATAACCAAGACTAACCAGGTCTAAAGGACTCAACCGGCTCTAGACCTAACATGATACAGTTTCCTTCAGTTTATGGAAGTCAGATCCTGTTCTACTTCAGACTAATCTAAAAAAGCTAGTTCAACAACAGTGTTTCTACAATCCTGTGTATGTCCTGAGCATATTTTTTTCTCCGTAGGTCATTAACAGGAATAACACTTTGTATCCCCTGTAGTCTTTGCTAAAGCTTTGGTGAAAGTACCGTCTAGAAGTGATTGAGCTGTAACTCCTGTTGTTTGGGGTTAGCAGGTCCGCTCAGAGCACCAGGGTCTACGCAGCAGTCAAATGTTTGGACGGGACCGGCTCCAGGTACAAAACAATGGGATCAAAACAGGACCTTCAAAGGCACAGCACGGATCAAAGGCTGCATCAAGAGGACGTTACTTCAGTAATTCATTCACAGCACGGACAGAGTATAAGTACACATGTGCAAGCTGGTGTACAAGACTTTACTGGAGAAATATATATATAAAAGGAATATCGGAAGTACAAGGTTGGGGTAAAATGGACAAATGAAACTATAAAAATATAATTATGACTTATTATCACTTTTACCAATATATTGCAGTACTAGAAGAAATATATATCCCTATAACTAATTAGTACCACAACGGGGTTGTCTGTTGCCTCTCTGTGACGACTCAATCTGTGACGACCAAGTTATATGACCTTTGCCCGGCACCATCTGACAAAACTAACAAAATCAATCTTACCGGCGTTGACAGGAGGCAATTTTGTGCCAAGCCATCCATGAACCATTAAGGTTCATTAGCTTCCTCCAAAGCAATTTAGTCTGCTTGTGAACATGGAGCCGAAGGAAACCACCATCTCTGCTAACATCTATGCTAACATACATTCTGTTATAGCCTTCATGCCTTTGCTTATTATTGCACCTCTGTCTTTTATTTCTCATTGGAGGTAATCAGCTGCAGTGGGCCACTCTGTTTTTATCAATGGGAGCGTTCAGAACAGGCCTGGTCCTGCACTGATTGGACCATGTTTCCTGCAGCACCAGCTCAGCACACTGGGTCCATTGAGAAGTGCCCCCTGTAACTCTTTCACTGCAGACCTTTCAAATTTACTACTGACCCACAGAGCTTTGCTGCAGATCACATATGGTTCACCACCTGCAAAAGTCTACAAGGGGCAAAATGCAGAGACTTTTTAAAACAATGTATGGTTGTGTCCAGGGTCACGTTACTAATCCATATGCTCACATGGTGAGTTTGGGGTTCTACAAAAACTTTATGGGTAAATAACATTTAGACATTATATAGTTGTTTTTTAGGCAACTTTGATGACATACACTAGATTCTTCCTCAAGAGCCAGGATCGGGATTGGGGTGCCTAGATTATTAGAGATACTACTTCTTACTTGCACCTGCTGTGCATGTTTTAGGAGAACATGCAACAACAATGCTAACCACTTTGCTAAATGCAAAAATGTTTTCTATAGCCAATAGTGAGCATTTACATAAGGTAATGATGTTGCCACTCTGGCTGTAATGGCATTTCAGTCCAATGTCTATGACTGTCTGTGCTACTTGGGTAAATTTAAGTGATGCTATTGTCCTTGTTCAATTTTGTACCAATAGAGATTTTATGCAGATGCATAACAGTCTACACCATTTTACATTGCTTTAAGTAACCTGAGTGCAATATTTGAAACGTTTACTAGGGTACTATATGAGATCAGTGTGATATAAAAACAGATGCTTATGAGGTCAAATCAGGCCAAGGTTTTTGCCAAGAAAAGAAAAGCTTGTACCTAAATAAAAAAAAAATTAAAAAAAACATCTCACCATCATCATCCAGCTTCATCAACTCCAACAGCCACTACTTTAAAGCGACATTAAATTGACTTCTGTGTGAATATCTTGCTTGTACTATAAAAAAGACCTGTCAAGCTCCCTGACGTTTTTAGGGCAAGGCAGAGTCGAGATGAGAAACGGGGGGAAGAGGGGGTGCTCCGCTATAGAGAGCCGTTGAAGGGAGAAAGATGCTGTGCACTGCTGCGTCTCTACAAGGCTGAGGGATACAAAGCATGTCTCCCCTGCTCCCCGACCAATTACTAACACACACATTGATTCAGAGAGGTGACGAGGTGTGGAGAGTACAGGGGGCCCAGACATGGAGGCAGACTTACACATTAATCTATACAAAAAAAGATGCAAGTTTATGGGGTTGAGCAAAACATAGTGTCTGGGATTGTAATGGAAACACAACATGCATGGGGTATATATGAAGAATCAACGTCTGGATCCAGGATTTATTACAGTGGCTTACCATTCTGACGTGAACTAATTAGTGAATATCTCCCAAAAAAATAGCCCCACAAATAGGGATACAACGATACCGATACTGAATCGTATATTGGTCCCGAACCAGACCCAAAAGCTGGATTGGTGAAGGAGGCCAATACTGGAGCTGATATAATTTTATACTTTAGCCAATTTATGGGCAAACTATTTGGCATATTACATTATATTACATTGTAACTCACAAATTACAGAGGTTAGACATTTTGAGGGGCATATGATCTTAGTTATATTACATTTTAGGTTTATTATTTCTGATAATACAAAGTTAGGCAAGAAATGTCCATGCCTTTTGATTGCAGATCGATCCACAGAGCCCAGATATCGTAATCAGTATCGGGACTGAAAAAGATGGATTGTGTGGATTGAGTGTGTCTGGGATTAGCATAAAGACACAGAAAGATGTGAGCACCCTACCACTAATGAACCTGCGCTGTTCTTCAGAAATGTAAATAAGTGAACTTTTGAAGGCATCAGGATCTTTACTGAATCTTACCATTGTCTCATAAGCCCATTGTCTTGGTTTCTAGTTAGTAATTTATTAACCCGATTTAGCTCCACAAACCTGATTTCAACATTAAAGAATTAGTCTGGCACTACTATGAAGAGACAGAAAGATGTGAGCAGCCTACAACCACTGTATACAAGTGGAATTTTCATGGCAAAGTTTGGTCACATAACAAGATAAAATAAAGACACCCGTTCATGGGGCTAATCAAAACACAAATGCTGTGTCAAGGATGCAAACACAGGACCTATAATAGCTGGTGTATGATGTATGAGTGACAGACATCTACCTGGAGGTCAAAGAACTTGCTGTATCGTCTGTAGATGATGTGGGAGGTGTTGTCAGAGTAAGTGACATTGATGACATAAACCTGTAACAAGAAAAAAGGATAGGGTTAAAACAGCAAATGACAATAGCTGTTAATAACTTTATCACGATCAACGTGTGGTAGAAAGCAAGATAATTATCATGTTTAAAAATGGCTTGTAAATGACCAGATGCAAGTTCTCTTATGGATCTATAGTTTCTGTTAAATGTAATTACAAAGATGAACTTATACACCTTCATTAACACAACATAATATTGTTTATTAATTTATATAATATGACAAAGTGCTTCAATATGCAATTTACAAACAGCCTATAGGTCGCCATACATTAAGACTGGCATACCTTATAAAGTATCCGAGTCTGAAATATTACTCACTTGTTTATTTTTACATGACATTTGTTCTAACGTCTAACTCTGCACATAGTATACTTAAAATAAGAGACAAAAGACGTTATTATAACTGGACTGCTGCTCATCATAAAAAGTTGTGAGAAAATTGTATTGACAACTTAAAATCTTGAATTGTATTGAATCGTGACTACATTGTTACATCCCCAACAGTCACAAAGTGGACAGTAGTCTAACATACATTAAGAAATCAAAAGAGGTTCTTAAGGGTTTGGACTGGGCAAAACAGTGACATATATTCCCCACCTTTTGACTGTAAATGTAAATATAAAAGTTAACTTTAACACTATAACATAAAACACTACAATTGCTTAATGGAAGAGTGTAAGAGCATCTAGATAGTCATAAATTTGCCAGTACTTTTCGAGGCTGCAGCGGTGACATCACTCTTCATCCATCATTACATTGACCTATAGCCTTTCAGCTCCAGCTCGAGATATAGCAGCCAAGAGAGTAGCCCTGATAAGATTTAGATGAAGTACATTTAAGCTTTAAGAGGAGCTAAGCGATGCCTCCGCCACCCCTTAATATAATAAAATACAGATAACCAAGTACCAGTTCCACAGGCCTCAATATTCATCAGATATAGTGCCAAAGAAGGTGGGATCATAACACGACTGCTGATAGGAAGATGTTCAAATATTCAAAGAGATACTTTACATAGCAGCTTTTGAGAAGAAGAAAGTAACTGTGAGCCAAGAGTTCATCTAGAACAGCGCTACAATCTGATGCAACCTTGTGTAACAGAAATCATTTGTAAACTCTAAGTGGTGTTAAACTTAATATAAATGGAGTCAAGCTAATATTAGGAAACTGTAACATCTAATACTACATGAACAATGACAAGTCAAAAGAAGTAAATGAAGTAGCATTGATGTTTATATGTACTGTGCATGTAAAGTGTTAAGACATTTGAAATAATTAACTTCATTATGGTGATCATCACGGATCCCATTTCTTTTTCTAGTATCTTACATTTTGACATAGGCCCATTGCCTCGGTTTCTAGTTGTAACTATCTTCACCTCCACAAACCTGATCTCAACATCACTGAGTCTGTCTGGGATTATCTTGAACCTACTAGCATCTAGCCCAGACCTTGGCAAAGTGCGGCCCGGGGGCCACATGCGGCCCTTGACCAGTCCATGTCTGGCCCACTGAAGGCTTGGTTAAACAATAATCATACATATCATAGGAATTGTACTGTGTAATGACTCATTTTGAAGACATGTAAATGCACAGTTCACATTTGTGTCTCACATGTCACTGCAACATGGCAATGCTTTAGTTTCCCATGTCAATATAAGGACAATAAACTCGACTTGCCTTCCCATACTGCATTTATTAATTGTATAGTGAACTCTAACATCATTTGTGGAGTAGTTTGGAAGCTCATCTCGATCTCATCTCTCTGTTATTGACCCTCCACAACAGTCC
>JAVQKC010116461.1:0-11883 GCA_036025475.1 Philypnodon macrostomus
GAAAACCTGAAAACTTGGGACAACCTGAAAACTTGGAAAACCTGAAAACCTAGAAAGCATTGTGTAATGTTAAGTCAATGGGAAAACTGTGGCATAAAATGGTGAATACCACCAAAACCACAAAAGCACGATTATGCCAATAATGTCCCAAGAACGAGAAAGATTTTAAGGTATGGATAATGAAAATCGGACAAACGGCCTAGGAGGAGTATAATTGGTGACTTTTGACCACGCGACAAAAAACAGGGCTCGTCCGGGATTTGAACCCGGGACCTCTCGCACCCTAAGCGAGAATCATACCCCTAGACCAACGAGCCAGTGAGGATCGCAAATGAAGTTTAAGAATATGAACGCTAATAGTGTTATTGTAGAGGAACAATTACAATTTATATATTTCCATGTCACTTGGACAATATTATTGTGTTTTTAAATACTAATTGTTATAATATTATACACTTAAAATACAGCGACAAAGAAATATCGTTTTGTCATCGGCGTAGTCAGCTGTTGTAGAAGAGAGAATTTTGAGCAAAAAAAAAAGTTAAATGTGGGACATTGGTATATAATGCTAATTAATAAACACTAACATAAATGGTAAGAATGTATTATTTGTTTTTGTTCGTTGGGTTTTCGTGTAGTATACGAACGCGTTAAAGGCTTGCACAGACTCATCTTGTCAGTATGTACTCTCTGATGCCGCTCAGCCGCTGCCGACGTGGCTGGGCGGAAGAGTAGCGGTGTCTGGTGCTGACTGATCACGGTGAGCCACACTAACTTTCTGTAAAACAGGATTGTGTTAAATGCTCTTGTTTATCCTGCGTGTGTGTACTTCTGGGTGTTATGGCCATAAAAAGTTTGGATATTTTTTGTAGAGTTGTTTTTTCAGTGTGTGCGAAGAATAATAGATCTGTTGTGACAGACGAACAAAGCTCCTTGTTCATCGGATCATCTGTTTTATACAATGTGTCATGTTGTAATTATGTGAAATAACACTTCATAATGCAACTGGCATCGCTCCACATGTGAAGGTTGTGATCTTTTATCTGTGAAGTTTATTTGACTTTTATCTAAAACACATTGGGATAAATGCATTTATGTGTGACCTCTGCGTCATGTTTACACATTCTATCAACACTACTGTATTGGTAATCATATCACTAATATGTTTTATAATTCCAAAGTCCCTTGCCACTGCATGTTGACAGCCTCTGACTGTAAGTGCATGATTTGAGCGTTAGGTGGCGATGTTGCCGTTTATATTGGCTATCATTGTCCCATCATGTCATTGCTGTAAATAGACTGTGTCCAAAATGTCCAGGTCACCATGTCCCAGGCTTCACCCTCTGATGAAGACACCTCTGGAGAGGCCCTTGAGGATGTGTCCAGTCGTCAGGACACAGAGGTGGGTATAGTAGTGAATTATATTACTCAAGTATTAGTATAGTAACATTTTCACAACATAACTCTATACCCTGATAACATACAGAGGCAGGTAACTACTCCAGTAAGTATTTCAAAGTATTATTACCCAAGTAAAAGTATAGTGCATTGAAACTACTTTTAGAAGTACAATTTATTCCATATGTTACTTAAGTAAATGTAACTAATCACGACTCGCCTCTGTCAGAACGTCGTTGATGTCCCTCCAGAGCCTGCTTCACTTCTGCAGAGCTCTGTCCAGCCGCAGCCCACAGCAGAGACTCCCAGTGAGTTTAGTGCTACGACTGATGAGACACCCGTTATAACTGAACAGCCCGAGCCTACAGCTGGAGAGCAGGGGGTCGAATGTGACCAGGCAGTGAGTCTCGAGCCAGACACGGAGGAATATGTGGAGGTTTGTGTCATAATCGATCATTTCTAAAACAATACAAAGCTTCAAAGCAATACACAGCTTTTTCTGACCCATTATTGTTTGGTTTTATTGTGCTTTACCACTTTAACCAATAGTAGTCGAGTTTTACTTTAGTCCCTCCCCTGGTCTTGACACACTACCTACTCATCATCATAGAACAGGATCAGATAGTCAATTTTAGGCATTTATTTTTATTTACAGACCATATCTTTAAGGATCGTTTATCTTTGCGCTATACACTGTATTTACCAAGACCCCATGGATGTGCCTGTTTATTTGTTCAAACATTGTTTTTGTTTGTGGGTGCAGGGGTCATCTCAGGAGACAGAAAAAGGCTGGGGAGGCTGGAGTTCATGGGGAAAATCTATACTGAGCACTGCATCCTCTACAGTGGGTACGTCCTATATTCTTGTGCTCTCAGTCGTTGATGTAATGTACTGTGGGCTCAATATGTGTGTGTGCGCAGGTCACAGCCTGAGCTCGGTGAAGGTGAAGGCAGGAGAGGCACTGCGTCTGCACAGTGTTTCCGTTGGAGAAGAGGCCGAGGAGGAAGCTGCAGAGAGCTCTCAGTCTGACTCCGTAGAATCTCAGACTTCTAACAGAGGAGTCTTTTCAACCATCTCACATGCAGTGCAGAATACAGTGAGTGGATCACAAGGATAACAAGCGTCTACAATATTCACCACCAATGAGTCTTGTTTGGGAGTCAATGAGATTGGTTAAATGATCAGATTTGACTGGATTGGTAAAAAAACAACGAACTGCATAAGGGTCAAAAAGTATCTTATTCAGATTTCATTATGTTTAGATAAGCATCTTAGTCCACATGAATGGGAATGTTGACTCTTATATGAACATGTGTTGAGGGAAGGACCTCCAGAAGCAGAGATTACACATTATTACGCCAACATAACTTTGTAATAAACAACAGGGCTTCAATTTGAGAAGCATTGACATTTCATTAAATCACAAATATTTTTGCATTTGGCTCACGGACCAGTGATACATTTATATTTTTATTTAGATTTTATAACTGATGACAGTAATCTTAAAGGCATAGTCCTTAAGTTTCCTAAAATTATTATTTTTTTTAAATTAAAAAAAAAACCTTTATCTGACGCTGTTCTATAAAGTATAAAGTATTTTACTTTAGTCCCTCCCCTGACCTCTACAGACTACAAATGACCTACTTTACATCACAGAACAGGGTCAGAAACTTACGGACTATACCTTTAATAAATTGCACATTACCCAGCACCCTGCTTCAAACCTGCCCATTACCATTGCACAGTATTATAAAAACATTGTTTTTATATTGTTCACTTTGCACCAAACATTACTTCAAAAACTTAAAAAATCTTCAAATAAAAAAACAGTTGCCTGTGTTTTTTTCTTTTACAAGGGAAAGTCAGTAATCAGTGGAGGTCTGGACGCACTGGAGTTTATTGGGAAAAAGACGATGACTGTTCTTGCTGAGAGCGACCCTGGTTTCAAAAAGACCAAGATCTTGATGGAAAAAACAGCATCACTGAGTCAGGCAAGTCATACCATTTCCTCCTTACATATAAATAATGTACAACTCGAGCTGCAGTGTGGTTCCTAGTGTGGAATTATTCAGTGTTTTTCATCATAAATCCATACTCCTACTTGACATTAACACTAGCCAACTAACCAAATGCTGGTAGATGTTAATGTTGGCTACTAACACATCAGGTCATTCACATGAACTACTTTAGTCCTGAGTATTATTATTATATTTGTGAATAATTTAACCCAACTCTGAAAATGCATGTGCCCTGTTGAAGTTACTCTGGTCTCTCTCAGATGTTGAAAGAGGCTAAAGAAAAGGAGCGTGCACGTTTATGCAACCAGCCAATCAGCGCCCCCACAGCTCACTATGGCATCCTGTTTGATGACTACCAGGGTTTGTCTCACCTAGAGGCCCTTGAGATCCTGTCCAATGAAAGTGAAGCCAAAGTAAGTGTCAAGCTTCTTTTGTGCAGAAAAAAAGTCTGTGTGATAATCCTTCTCAATCCTCTATCACGGTCTCACACAAACATTACCTGCAGCGACTGAAGTTGGCTGTTTCCCCACTTTTAACTAAAGAAATGAAATTAGCAGTGAATAAGCTGTGGAATTTGAAAACATCAGCTCCCACACATGATTCCTGGTAGATTCTAGTTCTTGATAAATAGACAATGTTTCAACCAATCAGAGCGCTCCTGTCCTGTGGAAGCGTCTGATTGGTCCTACGCTCTAAAACAAAACAAAAAACCTTATAATTCAACCCACAGAGGGTTTCAGAGTCTCATTTTTTCTCAGATGACTTCTGTTATGAGGTACTTTTGACTATGTAATTATTTTTGCTCATTAACAAAGTAAGAATATCAGGTACTGCAGCTTTAAATGTCGGATTTTAGTCATGATTTCTACATTAAAAGTGTGAAGCAGTTTAGCCAGTCAATAAAGGAACTATTTCAGATTAATTCAATTGCATCAAAATATTGCAAAAATATCGATCACAATATTCTACATGGTTATCAAATATCAAATATTTTTCTCAGCCTTGTTATACAGTACGTAAACATTTGTGCTTCTAGGTTCAGGCGTTCCTGTCCTCTCTGACTGAAACGGAGCAAGAGGAGGTTAAAAAGGAGTTGATTTTCATTAAAGACATCTTCATCAATCACGAGGATGAGGATGCTGAAGAAGAAACAAAACGTGAAGAAGGAGCGGCAGAAGCGGAGGCCAAGGACAATGGTGATCTAAGTTCCCATTTACTCTGTTCTACACCCCTCTGTGAGTGACCCAACACAAGATGGAGGTAGAGAAGGCCTCTTAACACCGACCCGGGACCAATATATCTTCACTCACGGGCTACTTTATTAGGATCCAGCTATTCAGTGGCAGATTTAGCGGATTGGGGCCTCAAGACGAACATTCTACACTCTTGATTTGTCAGTCCACAGAAACCAGATGGCTTGACCGTACCGAGAAAAAGGAAAACTGTTGAAGCGTATTGGCTTTTTATTTGACCAAATTAAGTTTAATGATTACCAAGGCATATTTATTTCAGGCTTTATTTATGGGGCCTTGGAAGCTGGGGCTCTAAGCAGCTGTCTACTTATGCCTAATGGTAGCGTTGCCTCTGCAGATATTCAATTGCTTGTTAACACAAATAGCTCCGTAGTCAATCACATGGCAAAAAATAATGTGTGTATTTTAGCCACTTCTAGTCAAGCTTGAAAATGGAGAAAAGTGACTTTGAAAGGGACATGATATTTGGGCTGCTATGAGTATTTCAGAAACTGCTCTATATAGATTTTTTTTTCAGTTTCAAGTGAATGGTCCTCAAACAAGAAAATATCCAGTGAGCACAGCTGTTCTGTGGGAGAAAATGCCATGAGGTCAGCCTAGTAAGGGTTCAGTAAGTCTGACCATCTTGAAGCTGATGAGGTTTGGCTGTACACCACACTAGAGCCTGTTCATTAGGTTCAAGGTCTACCTAATAAAGTGGCCAGTGAGTGTATGCTGTATGCAAATGATGGCAGCCAAACACATTGTAATTTCCTGTTTACAAAATAAAACTGCAATGATTTTTGAATTTAGGCAAAAATGGCCTGTTATATTATGTTCTGCACTAATCTTAGGAAATACATGATGAAAGGGCTTATGAAACTAGTGTAGTCAACACATTAGTTAGCATTGAAGTTTTATTTTGTAAACAGGAAATTAGAATGTGTTTGGCCTTTGAACCCTGTGAGTCAGTTGTTGGGGGGGCGGGGGGTTCTACTCTCAAATGTAGATCACACTTAAAAAAGCAATGTGAAAAAAACTTAAGAAGAACTTAAAAGAACTTTGATTCCTGCAGGAGCCCATGTTAAAGGCTTTATCCTGATCTATATAATCCTGAGGTAGAAAATCTTATCTAAGCGAGAATCAAAAGGAAGCCATGTCATTTCAAAGTGCTCTCCATCTCCCCGTCACCCATCGCATCACATTTGAACGTCGAACATGAATTCAGACAGACAGGGTGCCTCTGGGCGCTGTCACAGCAGAGTTCAGAGCTCACTGGTCGCCTCTAGCTCTGGAGGAGGGTTTTGAGGCTTGATCCTGGGTCGGTGTTAAAAGGGCGCTCACACACTACACCACATACTACACAGTGAGACCCCATCTGCATGTGCACGCTACACTGATGTGGCATGACAACAAAATCAAGCTTAAAGGTGTAGTCCGTAACTATCTGACCCTGTTCTATGATGTAAAGATGGTCGCCTGTAGTCTGTAGAGGCCAGGGGAGGGACTTAAGTAAAACTCGACTGCTATGGTTAAAGTGGTATCCCATAAAGTCTGATCTGATGTTGCTGTGGAGGCCAGGGGAGGGACTTAAGTAAAATAATAATTATGACATATTATTTTTTTATATCATGGAACAGGGTCAGATAAAGCTTTTTTGAACATTTCTAACATTTTTACAGACTACACATTTATTGACATCATAATCATAGTAATGGATAAAAAAAATCTGAAAATAAATAATATCGACTTGAAGTAATCGATCAAACTGCTTTTATTTTCCAGCCTCAGACCGTGAGGAGTTTCTGAGCGTCCTCACCGAGTTGTTGTTTGAGCTTCATGTCGCAGCCACACCGGACAAGCTCAACAAGGTGACGCAAACATACAATTTAGTATTTATTTTATTATTATTTTGGCCATTTTTTTGCTTTATTTCATTGGTCAGGAAATTGTGTGGAAACTGTGAACTAGATTCGAACTCACAACGTCAGGGCATGCTCTGTAGGCTCTTAATATGGGCCACACGCTCTACCGACTGAGATAAACCACAGCCCCACAAACACAATTTTAAACAAAAATTCGATCACACCAGACTCAGAAGTTAGACTAAACAGGAACTTTGACTTTATAAATGTTGCATATAAAGATAGATGTAGCCACAGCAGCCCTGGGGCAGACTGACAGAGACGTGGCAGTCATTAAGTGGTACCACAATCACACTAACACACGCATGGCCTGGGTTATGTATGATTCTTACAGCAATCTTCTTCTAAAATGTTGTTCCCTCAAGCACACACACGCACATACACACGCACACGCACATACACACGCACATACACACACACATACACACACACACATGCAGAGAGAAGCATGGGCTTAAATCTATTCTAAGTAATATTCAAGTTTTTACTTTGAAGCCACGCTGCCTCATAAAATTCCCTCATATAGGACGGTCATTAGCATACAATCATGTATATGCATCTGTTTAGCATACATCAGGGCCTCTCCTCAAGCTGGGCTGATGGCTATAATTATGCATCTCCAGGCTCGAAGGAGAGCCCATGATTGGGTGAGTGAGGTGGAACGGCCTGTCACTACGGAGACAGTTGGCAAGGAAACGCAGGACCAGCCAGGAAGAGAGGCATCGCACGAGGAAAATAAAAACGGTGAAAAGGAACACGAGAATCCCAATGAGGGAAGTGAGGAGGAGAACAACGAGAAGGACCCGAGGTCAGTGCAGGTGAGGTCAACTGTAACACCAGCAGCCCTCTGCTCTTGACAACAGCTTTAATGTGACTCAGTAGTTTCAGATTGTGTGCTCGTTCTCTGCAGGTCGTCTACCTGTCATCAGTCGGCAGTCTCGCTGAAGTGACAGCGCGCAGTATTGAGCAGCTCCACAAGGTGGCGGAGCTCATACTCCACGGGCAGGAGCAGGAGAAAGCTGCGAGGGACCAGGCACATATCCTGAACAGGTCTGTGTGAGCGCTGGCAGAATGGAATCACAAAGAATGTAAAGGGTTTGGTAAAAACCTTTATTCTGTTTCAGGTTAACATGTGCCATGTGTAAGGAGGTGGAGCATTTGGCCAGGAAATTCTCCGACACGCTGCTTTATGTTGGGGTATGTTATATGTTACATTACGTCTGAGGGATTTGTGATTTAGTTGTGATTAGACAGTTTAGTTCTTGTAAGCATAACAAGTATGGGTTCAGTAGTAGGAGTAGCTGACAGTAAGTGAAGGCTGCTGAAGTCATATGTGCCATTCATTCAGTTTCACTCTGCAACATCAAGACTTTGATATGAAAGAGATAAAGAGATTGAGCCCTGCAGTGCTCTTGAATGTGTGTGGCCCTCATTGAACACTGAGCACTAAACCTACAGGAGGCTGTATAACGGGAAGGATCCGAAACCTAGTACATCACCAGCCTTTGCTTCTGTTGTTTTAAAGAATAATCAATTGGGTTTATTGAATTCTGCTGCTCGTGTTGCGTGCCAGAGAGTGCCTGAATATGCTTTATTGAAAATCATTCCTAGAACTTGCTGTTGTTTTGCATTTTTACTCGGATTAAATTAACCATGGTTTTAAAATGAATTCTGTACATCTTTAAGTAATAACTGTATTATATATTTCCCCTTCTTCTTTCTTCAGAGCCCAAAGAAAGCGGAGGATGTGAATCCACTTGTCGACAGTGTGCTATTGGAGGTAAGAGTAGAGTCTCATTCTTAGATAATGCTAGAGTTGAGAGGGAACATGTTATATTCACAAACCGATGTCATTGATTCTTTAGGTCTTACACTGGTGCACAGTGTCCTTGAGGACCATTAGTATTATAATCATGTTTGTCTTTGTGCAGGGCTCCAACAGCAGAAACTACATTCAAAATGCCTTTCAGCTGCTGCTGCCAGTCCTGCAGATCTCTCATATACACAGCCAGCACACTACACAAACGGAACCACACACAACACTAACACAATGATTGTGTGTTAGTCAACTCGCTACATGCTAGTACGGTAAACAATAGAAAATGAATGAATCTAAACTCACCAAAAACCTTAAATGTACAAACTAGACTTCATTACTATATATAAAGCTCCCTTTGGTCCATTGATATTTCTATGGCACGCCCTGGTTTAGAACAAAATGCCAGAATTAGGGACTTGATAGCTTCATATTTATTAACTAAGAAAAACACTAGAGCGTATTGTAAATGTTTATTTAGGGAAAGCTTTCTGCTCCTTGACTTCACTCTCGTGTTAAGTGCAATTATAAAATGTGCTGCTACATTTAAAACTAATGATGTCATTGGGGCTGAAGATGTAAATGTGTAAATGTTCATTTGTTCTAATGCAATGTTCTATAACTGCTTTGTTACAATTACCAAACTGATATTCATTTGTGGAGTCTTCACTAAAATGTCCAAAGATCACTTTCTTTAAAGTGCATATGGCAGGCATATGTTTTTGTCATTGTTACATAGTTCAATATTATCCGTGTTAACTAAATATGACAGTTTTAAGCCTATAAAGCAGAAGATTTTTCAGAAAAAGGCAAAAAATGAAGCTCCATTTGAAAATAAACATGATATCAGGAGAGGGAGATTCCCTCTATAAGATTGTACAGGAGCATGACGGTTCTTCTCCCGTGATGTCACACCAGTTTCATTCAAAAGAGGAAGTATCATTTTTCATACAAAAAAACCCTTTTACAGCCAAACCAGTGAATTATGAGTAAAATTTTAACCAAAATCATAAAAACGGGGACTGTGGCTGTTTTTGTGAAATGGGTAGTCTAACCAGTCAAATGCACTTTCATTATTCCTAAATACAGTGTACGCCGAAGTGAACAAAATAACATGTCTTATAGACCCTTTCAAAGTTTGTAAACAGAAAGTTCTAAATTCTGAAATGGAGGCAAGATCATACATTTTCAATGGAGAAAGCATTAGCCACAAAATATTGCTTTGACAAATGACAACCACTCTGGTGATGTCAGAGGAAACATTACAGACTGTACCTCACATTGTATATTTATTTAATGTCCACATTAGTATATAGTTCGCATTTTGGCTGGTGGCAAAATTCTTCATTTTTGGTTTTACTGGAAATGTTGAGGACCACGCTTGTTTTTTCATGCTCAGAATTATTCTATCCCTCGTCACTAATCCTACCTTTTTGTAAAGTTCACTCACTTTTGCTCCAGTTTGAAAAGCTCTATAAATAATGCGTTATGATGTTTTAGAGTGTTTTTGGAACATCATCAGCTTTAACAGGAGACCAGAACACACCATGATTTTTAATGACGGTCTGAAACGTTGAGCTAATTTATTCATGTGACTTTGGACGTGTTATGAATTTGAATTGTGTGTCCTGAAACTAGACTTCAAAAAATAAAAATATTAATCAGAAAGTATTGGAAGTGTTTTTATTCACATTATTAAAGGGTTTTTCCACATTATAAAAATGAGAGAATTTATCTATCGTCCCAAAGTCTGTTCTTCTGTTGGTAGGTAAAGAGGAGCTGCAACAATACAGAGCACAAACAAACAAACAAACATGAAACTATAGGAAAACTTGCCAAAGAATAACACTTTCTAACTATGTATGTGTCTTTTCTGACCCCTTGTGGCTGGATTTAGTATTTTTGTGCCAAGGGTCCTATGTCACAATAGTGCAGAATCCTTTAAAACATTCCTGCACCAAACACAAATTACACTCATCTCACCATCCCATTTTGACAATATACTGTTTTTTATTATTATTGTTATTATCGTTATTTCTGCTGATTCGTTCACCAGGGGCCAACCAGGTCCCTCAGGTTTAAGCTCGGGCAGATATTCAGCGTACGGTCCCAATGATGATGATAGTGATTATTATGATTACAGTTACATTTATTTTGGGTGTAGACAAATCTGGTTACCTTGGCCATGGTCCATATTACTGTTCAACAACAACATTTTGATCTCATCTGAAAAAAAAAATGAAATGGTGATGAACTCTTCATCCAAAATACAGTATATTATTACTTCTGCCTACCCGGTGTGTCCACTTCTTCAATAGTGGACAATGCTGCAAAATTGAAATACACACGTTTAGGAATCTAACCAAAAATCATCTTAAATCATCCTAAACTGAAAAGGCAAACATACCTGACCAATAGCGTGGGATATAGGTGCTAAAGTCCTGAACTAAAAAGAAAATTAAGCTTATAGTTATTGTATTGTTGATTGAATGAGCGCATACACATACCTTCTTGTGTGTTGACTTCACAGTATCGCTCTTTGTCTGTAACACAGGTTCACATATACATTTTTCAGGACAGTCTCTCTAGTCTCTCTATGTTAATGAGGATAGTACGTACTCATTACACGCTGTCCTTGGATGGTATACTTTAAACAAGGGTGGACTTTTGCCTTGTCTGAAAAAGAAAAGCATAGACCCTTTAAAATGTTTGTCATATGGAATGTTTAAAATTCCAGAATGGAGGCGACTGGAGGCAAAGTGAGTTACAGTTTTTTTGCAAAAAAGAGATTAAATAATTCTGAGCATACAATGAAAAAAATATTGTGGTCATCAATATTTCTGTAAAGACTTGTCCAGTAAAACCTAAAAATCAAGTGAATACTAATGGGTGCATTAAATACACATACAATGTGAGGTACATTCACTAATTCATGAACGAATGAATGAATGAATGAATATGGTGGTGGTTGGAGGGGCTGTAGGCGCAGACTGGCAGCCACCCCCTCTGTCGGTGTGCCCAAGGGCAGCTGTGGCTACACAAGTAGCTTACCACCACCGGGTGTGACTGTGGAGTGAATGAATAATGTAATGTAAAGCGTCTTTGAGTCTTGAGAAAAGCTCTGTACAAAACTAATGCATTATTATTATTATAACAACCATTCACTTTCACATTCAATTGAATTTATAAACTGAATGCTAATGCTAAATGTCAAGTAATCAACCCTTCTTTTTTTCAAACTTTGACACAGGCATTGAAGCCAAGGCAATTGACCTGCAGGCATAAAAGATGAAGAGATCCAATGGGAATCCATGACTTTATCACGTCTAAATACGACTAAAGCAAATCAAAACTAGCAGGTCCAAACAAGACTCAACAAGGTTTAAACCCGTACAAGGTCTAAACCCGTACAAGGTCTAAACCCGTACAAGGTCTAAACCCGTACAAGGTCTAAACCCGTACAAGGTCTAAACCCGTACAAGGTCTAAACCCGT
>JAVQKC010116480.1:0-20922 GCA_036025475.1 Philypnodon macrostomus
ATCCCCCGCACACTTAGGCGTACCCCTCTGTGTCTTCGGCCCTGCCCACTTTTGTGGAATTTTTAAAAATTGTCTGGGGGCGGAGTTAGCCTCTTACAGGGGGGTTAGCTCCACTTTAAGTGAGAATGTGTTTCTTTGTGTATAATTCAGTGTGTTCAAGGGTGGAGTAGGCCTAAACTAACAGAGGATTGAAGCAGATGGCCTTAAATAGTATCATTAAAAAAAATATATCTTTATGTTTATTTTGGTTCATAAAATACAACATTTTACAATAAAAAGATAAATACTGCTGCCACCTACTGGTCATTCTATGTAATTTCATTCATCATTAACTTTCGTCTATATTTGTATTACTTTGTCCAAAATAAGAATTACCTGAAACACATGCACAGTCAATATGAAGGAAATTAAATGATTTGTGCTGTAGCGTGCAGTATCTATACACCTCTTATTTATACACTTCTCATCTGGTCAGGTACTTGCAAGGTAAGGTAAGGGTTTTCTGTATCCAACAGTGTCCCTGCATCAGCTGGATCAGCTCACCTGGACACTCCTCCAGTTCACCTGCACACCTCCCACTCCTCCAGCCACACCTCCAGATATTTACAAAATGTCCAATAAAGAAAATCAAAAGCATTTTGACCTGGGACATACTGGGTCTACTCTGTAACTAATGACACGACTCTCTCTCAGGGCCATAGACAGACCCATATTCCCATGTATGCATACAGTAGCCTATATACCTGAGGAGCTGGATGAGAAGTAGTGTAAGTCATAGGTCTGTGATGCAGAGGTTGTGTGCAGTACACTCAGTGTCCACAAGCCACAGTGACACTTAATTCCAACACAATCACCAATCATTCTCTGTTAGTCTCTGTCTCATATTTCAGTCTCTAAATTTGGAACTGATGGTTCGTCGACTAACGCAGTAACGTGAAGAGAAGGGGCTGGTCAAGGAGTAATACGTACTTTGGTACAAATCATATTAAGAAAATCATCTTTCACAAACATCAAATAGACCCTTCCCATATTTGTCAGGGTTTGGGGGCGGGGCCTCTTAATTGCTCGTAAATCATGCAAACAATGTCCAATTAAGGTGCCCGTTGGTGACATAGTGTTTGGGACATATATTTGGGCTATTTCACCGATATACATATGAGCATGGGTTTTGGATGTGTCTAGTTGAAACTAAACCCATTTCAGAGGTGGATTTCACAGCTTTATAGAGCATTTGTGACACTGCTGACACATATTCACATATGCTGAGTTCAATTTGTTTTATAAGCCTTGGACTTTTCTCCAAACACTTATTTTTCCATTGTTACCATGACACAAGTCCCAGCACAGAACGTCAGGCCAAGAGGCGAAGACATGATGAGAACATCTGGAGCTTGTGGGGAAAAAAGACAGACTGTATAGAGGCAGTAAAGGCAGGTGGGGGGCTACAACACTGCAAACTAAAACAACAAATGACTAATGAACTAAATCAGTGGTTCTCAAACTGTGGCACAGGTAACAACTGTGGCACAGGTAACAACCCTAGTATGTAGATCTTTTTTGTAGTCTAATTTAGAGTTTTGTTCAGTTTGTTGTTTTAGTTCTGCTTGGGAGTTTAACCAGGTTTAGCCCTGGTTTAGTCTTGGTTTGGTTCTAGTTTGGACCTGTCAACTAATCAAGTTTAGGTCTGGTTTCAGTCCTGATTTAATCCTAAACCCTTTTTTTAGTTATGGTTTATACATTATTAGTTATACATATATTATTACCTGAGTTAGTCCTTGTTAATGCTTATGGTAGATCTACTTGTACTTGGGACTCCAAAGATATACACTAAAACAACACACACTTCCTCACTGATACTTCTGACACTCATTTTCCTTCAGAGTTGTGCCTAGAGCTGGCACTGACATATACTGTAGGAAAAGCAAAAGATCCATCATCATCCACGATGAAAACACACACACACACAGGGAGAGAGAGAGCATACAAATGGGGAAGTTAGTTGCCTTAAGTCCTGCTGCTAAAGCCTCCAGATAAGAAAAAGTGGGCTGGACCATTCTCTGCTGCTGACCCAGTTGGATCAGCTTCTGGGTCATGACTGGACAGAAACAGTCCATTTAAAGTCATTGGTGAGCAGCAAAACTGTTTTTGAGCGTGCTAATAATGCAAGCATTGTGTTAGTTGGACTGATAACAAATCAACTGTTGTGCAACTGACTTTTAGGACTTTTTCTGGAATAATATTTCACAAAAAGGAAATTAGAGTTTTCTTGGTGCAATAAAAGAGTGTATATTATTGCTTGATTCACAAAAATAAAAAACTATTATGTGCATTAGACACATACACTGTTTGAATTGTTGTTAGAATAAGACTCAGAAGCATTTGTTCCCTTTAAATAATGAGCGTAACAGAGACAAAACAAAAAGGTGCCTACAGCCTGTATAGCTGAAACGACACTATATATATATATTAATTATTAACACATGGAGGGAGGCTCCTCCTAGATGCTTCCAAAACAAACATGTATCTATTTGTCTGATGCCTGTAACAGTTACTAGAAAAATCATATAATATATATTGCACCAATCAATTGTGCTTTCTTCATTCAGATCAAGTCCCACATATGCTCTACAACACTGTGTCTAAATTTACTCACTTGTCGAGAACAAAGTAGAGATCAAAACCACCAAAGCATGAGGATGAGCCAGTCGGCCATCTGCTCTGATCCTGGTGTGGCCCAGTATAACCAGCAGCAAAAACAACCAGAACAGCACCAAATAATCCTGCAGTTAAGGAACCTCTACTCCAGCAGAGAGCCACCATACTGATTGTAAAAAGTCAGATGCAATTAAACACTTCTCCAGAAACAAAAAGTCCCAGAGTTCTAGTGATGTTCAGTCATCTTCCAAAAGTAAAATCCAGGTGAAGCATGTGAAACATGAGACATCCTCCTCACATCCCATGATCTGATCTGAACAGAAGCAGCAGATCATTCATCTCATGCAGCAGAGACACAGACCTGAGACTTTCTTAAACTATCTTTTGCATCCCTCTTTCTCTCACTCCCTCGTTGTTTGGAGAAAGCGAACAACTCAATGGAAAACAATGTAACGTTAGTTTGACTCGCCACCTGGTGGACAAAAGATGTCCGTCACTGGCAGGTTGTGTATTAAGCAGAGGCGCTGGTTGAACAATACCTGGCCTTTTCTGTGTCTCTGGTCCGTTTCGCTCTATTAAGTCCTTCTTTAACATTATTTATTTTTTTATTTTTGTATATAGGTTACTGAGAGAAATAACCATGTCCCCAGATTTCATTTGATGAACTTCCAACTGAGTGGTCAACTCCCATGTTTTACAAAAACACCCCAGGAAGATTTGAGCCAACAGATAGGCCATCAGTGTTTGCTGTTGCAGCACATGGCAATGCAACATTACGTTGCTCTCAGCACAGAGTGTGTATTGTAACTCAATATGTTTGACAATACCAGACCACACCAGAGTACTTCATTCATTATTTTTATTGATTCAACTTTTAGTTACACAAGGGAAGATTTGTGATCAGTTATTTCCCCACTGCACCAGAAATATGGCAGAGTTTGGCTGGGTCGTTCTTCTTGTGCACAATATATTCACAGGCTTGGCTGTCAAACACTTTCATACAATCATCGGGGAAACCAACGGGAATGGAATATCTACGGATCAGGACAAAGGTATGTTAAAACACATTATAAAAATACTGCTGCTACAAGACAACACTTAATAATAAATACTTACGCTGAGCAGCATGAGTCACAAGTGCACCTCATACATTCACTGTTTACCCATGATTCCCCTACAGCATGCCATGTATCATCCACGTCATCCTTACAATGAGTTATGCCTTGGTGAACAGCAAAAATATTTTAGATTTAGACAGTATTGTAATAACTTCATAGGTAGACATAATTTTGTTTACCTGATTTTACGGTCTTAAAAAAGCAAAATGAATGTGACACTGATGCCACAGCACAAAGCAGCAAGGCCACAGTGACACATTTCTTCAGAGGAACAAAGAAGAAGAGTAACTTTATACAATGCTTAATTAGTGACGTTCATGTTAAAACACCGGGAACATTAAAAACAACTAGTTAAAAAGTCAACATTACACATTATAGGAACATCAAGGGACAGGGAACACATAAACAGCATTTGAAACTTACCATGACTGACGAACCAATGTGAGTGGGTCGAGAAACAGCTAGCCTTCATCCTCCACGGCCTTTTAAACAGTGTGCAACAGAGACCTTTGGAATTGGGGAGGGGTTGTTGTTGTTGCTAGATACCCACCAAATACAAAATTATTCACTGAAATGTAAACACTTAACCAATTAATAAATAATGTCTAAATAAATTACAGACAATTAAAATATAAAGTGTTGCAGGGTAACAGCTAAAGAAAATTTCTTCAAGCTTACTATTCCTAGCCTGTTTAAGATGTCTGTTTTTTATGGGTGTGTGTTTCACGGTTTAGACCATTTCTATATAATATATGGCTATGTGTAACAGACAGTATGCTGTATATTATGTGACGCGCCACAAAATGGGTTGCCAGTTTTGTCAAAATGTCCGTCGTTTAGATGATGGGTTAGAAAGGAACGATTATATGGCAACCACTCAAATAACAAAAAGGCTGGCGCTTCAGCTGTACGCTCCTTCTTCTGAGCTATTTTGGAAAATATGGTTTAATAGAAACAGGTTGGTTTGGTTTGCTTATACTTTGTATTTTAAACGATTGTATTTGATGCGTTAAACATTGTGTGGTACCGTTAAAAATGTTAGAAATAGACATTTGCCTTTGTAGTTAGCAATTAGCTTGTTATGCTAACACAAGGCCACTATTTGTTAGAAGACCCTACTAGTGCTTTAATTTCCACAAATTCTGTTTTGTATTGCATAATTTTATGAACGGTGGTGAAATACATATACATTCTTCATTGTAGCCTTTCAAATGCGGGTATGAAACGTGTCGGCATTGGGCGGTGCGGTACAGTATTTTACTGAACAAAACATGGTGTAGGATTCTGTGAATAACAACAATGATCCGGGACCTGGACATTAATTTAACACGCATTGTTAGAAGCAACACTATTTTTGAATAGAATAACAATAATAACATTTAATTGACTTAGACATATTAATAGGAGTGTCGACCACAGCTTTCCTCACGATGTTTTTGAATTCTGTTTTGTTTCTTTTTTCCCACCAGTGTTATCTAAAGGTTGGACTATTCCAGTGACTTTTGGGAAAGAGTATGTATCGTGCTACAGATAAGGACTTTCAATTATCAGCCAGAAAGATGGGAACATCTCTGCTCTTCCAGTTATCGGCTCATGACCGAGAGTTGGATCTAGTATTTCTGGACCACAGTTATGCTAAACCATGGAACACACACCCTGATGCCAGCAGTGCCAGACCTACACGGACACTGTTTGTCACACCTCGCCGCCAGCCTGAACCAATAACGTAAGGCATTCGTGTTATATTGAGTAACATGGGTCTAATCTGTGCCTAACCTGCATTTGGTTTGTGTCTGCAGAGAGTCGGACTCATTGATCGATATAGAGACTGTTACACCTACACCTATCCCGCTGTATGACAATCAGAAAGCCCTTAGTGTGATGAAGGAGTGTGAACGTCATGTGTTGTTCGCTCGCACCATCGCTGACAGCCCCTCCCCTCCTGATGACTGGGAGGAACATTTAAACAAGTAATATCATTTCTTGAACTCACTAACCAATGTCTTATCAATGTTTAATTCAATATGTCTTTATGTTTTGCTTTTCAGAGCTGGCTGGTCTGTGAATCAAAACAAGCTATTCAATAAAGTAATAAAAGCTTTACAAATTGAACGACTAGCTCGCCTGGCCAATGAACATGTGAGTTTTGCTGATAAAATGTTCATATACAGAATATGATTGAATGAAAATCAAACTGATGCCGTTTTATGAAATATCTTTCTTTATTTATTATAAAAATATGTTACTGTATATACAATTCACATAACTGCTATATTATTCTCAGAGTGTACATAAAAAGATATATGCAAGTTCTATTCCAAATTGTACATATAGATGTCATAGAAATCAGATCAAAGTGCGTTTTGTGTTTTCTTGTCACTGATTCTAGGCACTTAATAAATATTATGCTACGCCATTCAAATGTGTCATTAATCCTTGTAGTAAATAACATGACTGATCTTTTTATCTTTTCAATAGGCTCCCAATGAACCTATTTTGCGTAGGATAGCTGTAAACAAGTGCGCTAGGAAGGTCCGGCATGCACTATCGAGTGTGAACTGGGACGCCAAACTGACACAGTGGCTACACACCATCTTGATTGAATCTTTGAGTCTTGCCATGCTCGCAGCTTACCTAGATGTTCTACAGACCCTCAAAAGCAAGGTATGTGCGACTGAATTCACTATTTTTCCAATAAGCTTGAGGGGTTATGTTTTAAATAAATACAGATTTTATTTGTCAGTTGCCCACACTCATTGATAGGATGTTGCAACCCACAACCAAGACTGGTTCTCCGAGTGCAGAAGCCCTTTCATTGTTACTGAAACGTCCTTGGGACCCAGCTGTTGGAGTATTGTCTCAAAACAAGCCGGTAAAAGACTTCTGTCCTCTCTTTTGCAAAGAAGTATTTTTTTTATAATTAAAAAAATATATATTTGCACTGCTTAATGTTTCAGGGCAAGCTTCCTGGGTCTCCACTTATTCTGATTGCACCCTCAAGCCCCACAAATCCAACCCTCTCTACCTCACGACGAATGAGGTTTTGGCAATCCCAGCTGTCCTGTTTAGGAAAGGTGAATGACACGTCGGTTTAGCCAAACAAATATGGATTCCATTTCACAAACTTAAAAGCTGTCTCTCTTAAAGGTCATCCCTATACATACCCATGTGAACAGTGGAGCCAATATTGGAATTACCCAGTGTCTGGAGCACATGTTGGGCACAGTTAGGGCCAAGGTTATGGAGGTAAGGCTATTTTTGTGATAAATGTGAAATATACAATAGAATATGATGTACAGATAAGAAGGTCATGATAGTGTTTGGTTACACTTTATTTGACATAGCCCTTAACGACATTGTATTTACCTCATTAAGAACAATGTAATACACTGTGTAACAAACTGTAATAACATGTAATTACATTGTACCTGACCCTAAACTTAACCATTCTGTCTGTACAATGTAGTTACATTTTATTACAGTGTATTACATTGTACTTAATGAGGTAGATGCAATGTAGTTAAGGGCTATGTAAAATAAAGTGTGGCCTAGTCTTTCATTAATTTTGTATGCAACCACTTTTGGTTTTATATAGATTGTAAATGTGATTTCAGGTTCACAGTCACTTCCCTCACAAACCTATCATCCTGGTTGGCTGGAATGCTGGAGCTCTCATTGCTTGCCATGTAAGACTTGACTTGAAATGAACTGTGTTAAAAACACAGTTCTGTATTTGTTTTCTAGTGATGCGTGGGACCAGGTTGGGGCGGGTCAAGAAATAGCTTAGGTATGCTCAACATTTAAATGTCTCCCATCTGCTCTGACCTCCTCTGAGCGTGCAGAGAGAGCAAGCTCAGGCAGAGGAGATGGAGGCATTTCCATGCACCTTGTCTAGACCAAATAAAAGCTGCATTCAATTAATATATAACATGTATGGTGGCGGGCAGGTCGTGGCTGGTTGCATGCGGAGCGAGTTGGAGCGGGTTAGATTTTGTCTTATGAGCGTAACCCGCATCTTGGAAAAAACCCCGGCCGGCCCATCACTACCATTTTTTTTTCTTTTTTTTTTTTAATCAGAGTCCAATAATCACATCTACTTTCAGGTCTCTCTAATGGAGTATTTGACTGCAGTAGTCTGTCTTGGCCTTCCACTGTTGACAGTTAATGGGCCAAGAGGGGTAAGACCTCTTTATTGTTTGAACATATTTTGTTTCTATTGACAGCATCATAAATTAAACAGATTGTCTTAATTGTTTACAGGATGTGGATGACCCTCTTCTAGACATAAAAACACCAGTGTTGTTTATTGTTGGTCAAAATGCTCTACAGAGCAGCATCGAAAGCATGGAGGAGTTTAGAGAGAAGCTGAGAGCCGACAACAGTATGGTTGTTGTTGGAGACGCTGATGATAATCTCAGGTTAGCTGCTGCCACTTGTAATTATAAGTCTGTTTTTAACCCTTATAATTGATTTATATTTCTGGCTCCTCCTGTCAGAATTAATTCAGCAAAGATGAGGTCAGAGGGACTGACACAGACAATGGTGGACAGATGTATTCAGGTTGGTCTTTGAGACTAAAACATAAAAAACATCCGCAACCAACCGTCAGTCAGCTAAGATGTTTCTTATTCACTGCTGCAGGACGAGATTGCAGACTTTTTGACAGGGGTCCTTGCCCGTGCAGAGGGGCACGGTCATGGCTCTGGTGAAATGAGAGACATGGATACAGAGAAGAAAAAGAGGCCTCGGAGAGAACTACCTTTTGACCTGGAGAGGGGTAGACCCTCCTCCCCTGCCCTAAGAGTTCCAATATCCCCATCAGGGTCAGAGGTCAGTTAGGGTGGCTACAATTTAATAAACATTTAAAGCCTCTGGGTAATCTAATGTTTCTTTTACATTTATCAATAGGATTTGTCAAGTGTCTGCAGCAGTCCTACTTCAAGTCCCAAACCAAAGACATCTACTCTGTCTCCTGCTCAAAAGTCCAGTCTGATCACAGCCACCCAGCTCCTGAAGACACACATGCAGCGCTCTGGGGCAGTGCTCACACATAAACAGGCCCAAGGTTAGTTCACCCGAAAACTTGGTACAAAGCTGTTGTTCACGTTTGCTTACATGTGAGCTGTGTTCTTTGATATTTCTCTGCATAAACACACACTTCAGATTTGGCCCACATTTGTTTGTATGAACTCACCAGAAAAAGTCATTCAACCCGAGTTCAACTGAAAAGCTCTGTAAACTTACCAGACATGGTGGCATGTGAATATCTGATTGTAAATAAATGATTGCGTCACGACATCGGCCTGGGCAAGATGCAGCGTGACTGAAATACTCTCCTTTCATTCTCTGTCTCTTCTCTTCCTACGACTTTCCTCTCTGGCTTTTTTCCACAATTAATTCCAGCTCAGTTTGCTGCTTTTATGAAACAAAACATGCTTGTGAGGAAAAATCTTCCTCCTGGCACGTCTCCTTGTATATTTGGTAAGTGTCTATCCCTCCTTCTTCAACCCACTCTTTTTTTCAATTTTGTCTTTTTTCTTTTTGTTATTATGTTAAAATATATCAAGAAACCATATGTGCGCCTCAGCACTTCACATTGTTTGCAAAAGAGTGTGGTATCTTTATAGACAGTTTTGTTTGTGTTTTATTTGGGGCAGTGCCAGTGACTAGTGACCAGGTGGAGGGTCTGGACAGAGATGACATGAGGACTCATGGTAAAAGGCGGTATACACAGAGTCCAACACCGAGCAAGACCTCCAAGAGAGCCAAGATTAAGGTCACCATTGTTTCTCAAAGTGAATCGCCGAGTGGTTCCAACAGTCCCACAGCACAAGAGGGTAAAGTTTGTTCTGTATGTAATATTGCATTGTCTGGTATTTTTATGAGACCAAAATTGTCTTTAGTTCATAATATCTTGGTTTGAGATAGCTTTTAGTTTCTTTTTGTTATTTACATTTAGATGTCATTTCTAAAGGAATCTGTAGTGCACCATTGCAGACTTATGTGTTCCTTCCTATTTGTCCTGTTTAGTTTCTGGAAAGCCCCTTACTGTGACTGTGGGTCAGACTGTAGCTGGGGCTAAGGAGTTGTCTGGACTTCTCACGGGCCAGCGGTAAGTTGTATCATTATAAAGTGCTAAAACCCTGTAAATGACCCTACTGGACAGAGGGAGCAGCGGGATTGGTGAAGGGTGTACTTGGTGTTGGGGGCTACATACAGCATCACTTTGGGGTAGCCCTCTTGGATAGATGGTTAGCTGGGTGGTTATGTGTGTCGCTACAGGTCTGGTAGTCTCTCTGAGGTGTCTGGTGCCCTGTCCCCAGGCTGCATGGTGTCAGGGGCCTCCACACCAGCCCAGGCTCAAGCTCCGGCTTCTGCCCAAGGTATCTCTGTCCTGTCTTGCCCTGCACGCCTGTTTGTGCTCTCAACTGTGTGGCTTACCTCTGTTCAGCGTTATCACACACACACAACAGTTCTCAGTGCTGAGTTTTATAACTCAGAACGAGGACAGCGTGTTAGGAAACATTTAGGCAAACATCATCATTGATCACCTCTTGCTCCATTGCTGTCTGGTACAATCCAGAACTGACCCATTGGACATTGTTTTTAATCACAGATGGTGTGTTTCCATTATATTTGAATTGGGAGGGTTGGTGGGGAGGTTCAGGTTTACCTTTTTTGTGCAGTTTTAACTTCTACGTTGATTGTTTGTTTTTCAGCTCCTTCCGCCAGCAGTCTGCTTCAAGGCCTAAGTTTCAGTCTTCAGGAGATTGTCACCAAAGGCCCTAGCTTATCTCCCACAATAGCAAATACTGGAATCACCCAGGTATACAACTGTAAAAGACACTTTTCTTCCTCTCACACAGTAATGTTAACATTTGTATTTGTTATTTAGACTATTGGAAAACAGCAGGGACAGGTCCTCAGCTCCATCAACACTAGTGGCAGTACTCTGCTCCGGGCTGTGCCCTTGGTCTCCACAGGAGGAATGACTAAAACCACTGCCATCCACCAGCTTCTCACCAACGGTGGTCTCGCCAAACTTGCCAGCAGTTTGCCTGGCTTGGCAAACATCACAAATCAGGCAGCTGGTATGTCTCACAGTGCCAAAATCCGACGGCACCGATGAAAAAGCCCCATTTAGACTTTGTTTGGAGACACAAGTTCCTGACACACGTACATAGTACTTAGTCAGAGATAGAGGGGCTGTTCTGACTGCACATTTATGCAGCGTCTCAGGAGGAATCTAAGCCATCAATGCGATACAAACTTTTGTGTAATTTTAAGGTCAAATAGAGCATCAGTTTTAAGGTTCTCCTGTCCTGTGTTTGGTATTGTTTACATAGCAGATAATGAAGAGTAGTTCTGAACAGAATGATGCAATAATGTGAACTTTTAAATAAACTAAATTTATCCATTCCCCAAACTACTTTTACTACAAAAACACAAATATTCACTCATGGCAAATCCATGCTTTGTTCCTGTTATTTCAATAAAGATTCAGATGAACGCGTGCTTTCATTGTTCCTCATTTCTTTTATTTACTTTTGTTTTTGTTAAACCCACAGCATGTATGTTGTGTCTTCATCATCTGCTTTTTGAGTTGCTGTAGTCTAGCCATCATGTTGCATTTGTGATGTGCTGTCTGCAGTGTCCATGTGCTGAAGTTTATAGTTAGTCTGTAGTATAAAGCAGTTGTGTTTGTGTGTTGTCAGTGGGGCAGAAAGTGCCCACTTCTATAACAGTGACTCTTCGAGGTGGGCAGCCCAGTCGAGTGGGTGTAAACCAGGCTGGTGACAATGTAACACCAACTTGTGCCAATGAATCCAAGGTTTGTTTTTCTTTTGCTCAATATGCTAGAGCCGTTTGATGATCTTTTGTTTTGAGGACCTGCTTTAAATAAACAAGCTTTTAGGTGTGTTTTTTACTGACTGACTTGTGTTTTTATTTTATTACAGTCATAGGTGTGATTCTTGTACGACTATGCACGCTGGTGGTGACCAAACGACACTTGAGAGTGCACTGTGCTGTATGCAGAAGACTGTTATTTCGAGAGGAGTCCTCTGTCATTACAGCTGCAGGAGGCCTATTGCCTCCTGAGAGCTGAGACAAGGTGCTTTCAACCAAGATACATGGACACTAGAAAATTATAGATTTACCTGCTTTCTGCTTTGACTGTCTCTGCTAGAGTCACTGTTATTGCTAGGCTTGAATCTGTCATTTATATCTGATTATAATTACTATGTTCTGTATTATCAGCATAGTATTTCCTTACAGCTTTGACTTTCTTTAATTAAATATAAATAAACTTAATTCAAAGTGAATTCCTATTAAATGTGCCTCTGATTAAGGATAAGCCAAAGACACTGGTTAAACTGGTTACATCAAATGAATATAGACTTAATTCATTGTGTCTCAGAAAACAAATATGGGCTGTATCCTTTGTTCAGTTAATTTGACGGGTTTAATTAGTTTGTTTAATGTGTGTCCATGTCTATATTGTGTCCGTTTGTGAAGCTTAATCTCGAGTGTAGCGTTGTCTTTTTGAGCGTGGGACGGTATTATATTGTTTTGTTCCACATGTTCACAGTAGGTGGCGCTCCAGTCACTCTTATCTGCAGGAGATCAGTGTAGTGTAGAAGCCCATTGGAGGAAGGTCAAGCACCTTGTGGGTGCGTGGGGACATGGACACCTTTTACGCACGTGTCAATCATTGTTTGCTTTGAGCACAATTTGGGGAAAAGGTGGAAATTCAGCATGAGTTTGAACTGTTATGCTAGACAACATTTTACAGCAACTTTTGAGCTTGAATATTAGGCGTGCTTTTTAACAGTGCTTAATCTCCAATGGACCATGGTTATTTTTAATACACATTCTCACAGATATAGTTGTCCTAACTGTGTTTACTTTATGCTCCACTCTCCGGTGGACCAGGGATAATAACAATAAAATGAACCAGCGGGCATCACGGCGGAAACGAGTGACGATTTGCCGCCCCTCGGGAGCAGCCATATCATCAAAGTTTTTCGAGCAGCCTTCTGCACAAGCTCAGAGATCCGGCTGCAAGACAAGAGCCAAGAAGACACCACCGGGGAGAGGCTGGATTTAAACCCGCCCTCCGGAGGATCTCGTTTCCCCCAAAACCTCCCATTTTCACTCACTCTTCTCTGCCTCTCTTCCCTCTTCTCTTCCTTTACCTCTATCCCTTCGCCTTTCGCCGTCTCCCCCCGACCACAATCATGGATCTCACGGCGGCGAGATGTTTGTTTCTTCTGTCCTGTCTCGGTGTCTCGATACTGGCGGTTGATTTGGACGCGATTGACCCGGGCTACTACGTGGAGCCCACTGCCACATCAGAGGCTATCGACTACAAGGATCCCTGTAAAGCTGGTGAGAATTTCCCCTCTTCTATGTAGCGCACCGATTTTCACCTTATTTACGTGAGCGTACAAACATGCCACGCATCCTGCAGCCGAGAGCCCGCTTCTGGAGAGATGACAGTAGTGGTTGTAGTTTTTAAATGCATAAAAGAACACTGTGTGCATTTGTTTTGTAGTCACATACAGTTTCTGCAGTTCAAAACACTTCATGGAGCGCCTGTGTAGACTGAATCCCCTTTCACATTAACAGTGCGGCGACAGAAGTAGAAATGGCACTAACAGGCTGGGGCTGTGTTGGTTGAATAGACTTTAGAAAGTTTTGATGCCAGTTCAGAAGTTAGTTTGCGCCTGTGTGCTTACTTGGGGCTAGTTGAGCAGAGGCTGCAGTCTGTCTTGATTTATGGTGTTTTTTCAACCGTGACATGACTGGGAGATATGTTCTTTTGTTTTAAATATTCTTGTATCTTCTGCTTTCTTTGTGGTCAGTTCTTGTCACTGCACAAAGAATGTTTTTTCACCGGCTGTTCACACACCGCTAAAACAAAGTGGAGGAGGGATCGTGTACAGTGAAATATGCACTCATAACGGAGGAAGACAGCCTTTATTTATCTACACTCTGCATATATGATTCTTTGACACATCTCAGGTGTCATGCATGTCATCGATGAAATCTTTTTCATTTTTTGTAATAATATAGTCTCAGTGTCTTGCCAAATCCCTTTGGGGGAATCTGAACAGATTGTGTTTTCCATCTGGTGAAAGTATTCAGGTTACAGATTGAAGCGAGTTGGCTTCAGTCAAAATGACCTTTTAAAGTCCTGAGTGCAGGCGGACTACTCCAGTCATGGATTGATTAATTACATAGTTTTGAAGTTGGTGTCACAATTGTATAATGTGTTTCATGTTCACATAGACAAGCATTGTGTCATACTGCTCATGTATACAATCCAGTCAGAGGGATCCTTGTTTGTTGTGGAAGAAAGCGTTACTGAAGTGGTCATTGCAGGGACAGGGGTCAGAGTATTGAGCATGGATGATGCTGAGTTTTTCTGATGTTTGGAGACAGGATATGCGTCAGCACCAACACTTCATAATGTTCTGTCAGATGTTTGTCCTTTTGAGAGTATTGACGTGTTTGGTCATTTACTTTTAAGTGCTTTTTGAAGACAGTGCTTTTGTTTACAGTTTCTGCTGTGAATGTTTGTAGACAGGTGGTTGGGAAATAGTCACTATTGCAAACTGTTCTGCATGTATCCCTCATTATTCTGAACAGGTCTTATTTGGAAGTATTGAGGATTTCTTCATTCACCTTTGCACATATCAGACCATTGTCTGTGGCCTCTGGCATAACATTGTGTTGTGATGCTTCTACCATATGAGATGCAGCTGGTGTTGCAGTAATGTTTAAGAAGGCTTTGCACTCGCCCCTCTCTAAATAGGACTTTAAAATGTAAAGAGAGTTAGTGTACTTGTGGAGAGTTTGTCATGTTTTTAAATGAAGGTGTTCATGAATGACAAATGAACAGGCCTGGTAATTAAGATTTCAATGTGAATGCTGCAGTCCCAGAGGTGTGAAAGCTTACCTGTGATGGTTTGTAGTTGGCTAATTAACCAAGACGTAAAAACATGCGCTAACTCATGGCTGTTTAACCGTCTTTACAATTCAATCTTTACATTCATAAAGACACTTAAGGCACATATAGAGGTGCATTGATGATGCTACCAGTCCAGCAACATTCAGGTAATGATTTCTGTTTACAAGGAAAACCAGTGGAAAATTCCTTAGTCTGCAGAACTCCAAAGTTGGCAGCATCCCAGGAAGTCATTTAAGACCGTAACAACCCGCTGAGATTAGATCCACTCATTTTGAAAATGAAAAATGTATGAGGAGCAGGCGTGCTCATTGTCATGTCCGCTTAAAAAGAATAACTCAAAGAATGAGTGGGTTTGACATGTGCAGAAAATGTAATTTAAGTATTTGATTAAAATAGCTGTGTTGACAGTTGCTTGTCGGTGCAGCTCTGAGCAAGCTGAGGCTTCACTGTTGTTCTGTGTTTGTGCCACGGCCTCATCTGCAGACGGGCGACCTGAACATCCCCCTCTTCTCCGAGGCTCTTTTAAGCAAGTGGCTCTCTTGTTTTTGGGCCTCAGCCCTCTCTGAGCCGGCTCAACACACAGACTGTAGGTCATTTACCTCATGCCAAGGAAAAGCACCACTGAAGGTGGAGCCGGGATTAGCCACAGCTACTGCCTCTGCAGCTCAGGTGGAGAGAGAGAGAGCTGGCTTGGACCAAAGGTCACAAATCAGTTATTAGAAATCTTTCACGCTGCTTTTGGAACTTAAATGTTACTCATTTTCTTTGTATGAAGTATGTAATGAAAATGTACTATGTAATATGAAATAGCTTTATCTTATAGTTTAGTCTGGATTAGTGACTTGTCTTTTATTATGGATGTCAGGCCCGTCCCATACTGGGTGCTTTTTTTTCCCCTGGCAGGACCCCTGCTACTCGCCTCTCCACAGGGTTCAGGTGATTAGTGTGCCGATCTACTGGAATCACCTGGTGGTAGAAGTCATAATACTGTACCTTTTTGAAAGGACTAATTAATATCTTGCATGGATTGAATGGGCTGATCAAGAAGAAAGAGTCCGAGGTCTTGTGAGTTGATAAGTCATCCAGAGGTTCAGCTAACAGTGGGTATATCAGTAATCAGTGGCATCAGGGATGAGCTGGGGAATCCAATCTGCTAATGGGCTCGATGGAGCGTGAAATGTTAAAGGGGAGCCTGCTTCTTGCTGTGTGCCCTTTGGCGCTGATGCCACACTCATTTTGTCAACAGATAGAAGCTAAAATATGATTACTGCAGCTCTGTCTCAACAACATTCAGTAAACGGCAGTCTCTTATTAAACAAGAATTAGTGGACTCTATGGGGCTAAGATCATGTTGATCAACTTACCTTAATGAGCATTGGGAAATGTCAAGGTATTGCATTTCCAATACAATCAAACGAAGCCTAGACTTACTGAACTTTTATTAATAATCCGCATAGGAAATCACACAGTAAATCAGTTGCACAGAAAAACTATTGCAAAACATAAGATAAAAGTCAGGTACAATAGACAATAAATATAATATTAATAAATACTTGCATACAAAAAATGGCCTGAAAAACAATATTTAAACATGAAATAGAAATAGAAGTAAATATACATTAGTAAATTACCCATTGGATCAAAAGTACAATTTATTAAATCAGTTTGGATTCAAATTGGTCTTGTATACTTATACTGTGTCTTCATTCATCAACTGTTTGATGCACTGCACCCTTGATTTTCAACCAGTGTGCTGAGGAACACCAGTGTGCTGTGAGAAATGATCCAATTTCACTACTTTTTTTCTCTCAAAATACTAGTCGCCTATTTTGAAGTTAATTTGGGAACATGGGTAAATGAAGGCACTTCCCTATAGATCCTTTAAAAGTCTGTTATATGGAATGTTCAAAGTTCCGGAGTGGAGGCGACTGGAGCAAAAGTGAGTTAACTTTGTGAAAGTGGTATTTGTGGTGAGGAAAAGAAACATTTCTGAGCATATAATGAAAAAAAACTATTGTGGTCTTCAGCATTTCTGTGAGGACTTCTCCAGTAAAACCTAAAAATCAAGAATTTTGCCACCAGCCAAAATGTTAACTGTTACTAATGTGTACATTAACTAAACATACAGTGTGAGGTACATTCACTAATGTTTCCTAACCAGGCTCTGACATTACCGTGTCGCAGAGTCGTGTCTTCATTTGCAATATTTTGTGGCTAATTCTAATTTCTCCATTGAAAATGTATTATGGTCTTGCCTCCAGTTGCTTCCATTCTGGAATGGAGAACTTTCTGTTTACAGACTTTGAAAGGGTCTATTGTAGGTGAGTTAATAATGTGTATCGTCATCATAAATACTCATAATATGAAATGTAGAGCCTTCTGGTAATATTTTGGGACAATTGTGTGCCCTGACTCAAACACTGCACTACACACCCTAATTCACTTCACCATTGGCCTCTTTCAAATTCAAATGCAGCGTTTGTTACTAAACACTAAGTTGGGCGGTGCCATGGTATTGTGATGCATTCAAGGTTTACATACAGCCTTGCCTGGTCCTCCTTTTACTTCATTATGGGGTATTTTGGGTATGGTAAACCTAAATGGCTCTATAAGGCCCTGGGGTAGTACGATATAACATGCCTTCAGACCAGAGCTTGCCTGGCCTCTAAATATAGCCTGGTTTTAGTGTCTGCATAGGCTTAGTATTGATGTTTGTGCAGGTTTCAGTGGCAGATGTCGGGGTCTGGCATTCACAGAAAGAGATTTATGGGAATAGTCCTGGAGTATCTGACACCGCAGAGGTTGAGGCAAGGGCATTACACGAATCAATGGGATTAATTTGATTGAAATCTCAAATTTAATCTCTGACTGAATACGCTGATAGATGGAGGCAGTCTCGGATAAACGGGATTAAGATTACCTAAAATGATAGGGGGAGCTGGATTAAAAATACACAGTTAATAAAGAACGTTAAATGCCTTGTTTGTGGTTTACCTAATGATGTATGCAGCTGTTGAAAATGGAAATATAAAGTGAACATACATGCATTTAAAATCATATACAAAATTAAAATGGTACATCATAGTTTTCTGAGACAGATCGTTTAGCCCAAAGGATTCTACACAATATCTCAATAATGTGTATCAGGATGTCAATAAGGTGTTCATCTGACTGAGAGTTCTCACACTGAATGCTTCATGTTTGCATCCAATTGTTATGACCAGAAAATCAACACACGATTAAAATTAATTGATAATTCTGTCCTAGATTTTCACACTATCCAAATTTCACCCGTCATATCATTATTGCAATATTCACCCTAGTTCAGATGTTTTTCTAATATAGTCCTAGTTCCTTACCGCATGTCCTCAATCCCAGCTCACAGTTGTGTAAGGCGGTCCTAAACCTTGTGTCTGTGGATAATTAAAACCAGGAGACATGGGGATTAATTGACAATCCCCACAAGTCTCTTCATAAACCTGCACCATCGTCTCCACGACGACTGCTGCCAACCATTTGCTCACTTCAATCTGAGAACAATGACACTCCGGATTAAGGGCCTGTCTCCAGCAGAATGATTAGGGCTCAGCCATGGGCAAAGAGCACGGCCTCTGTGAACCTCAGGACCTCAGGGGGTGGGCACAAGCCAAGCCTAAACCTTATTATGAGGTCATAGTCTATACACACTAGGGCTGCACTGCGCTATATAGATTTCAGATGTTCTAATTATATTGTAATAAATATATGTTGTGAAAGTAAGTGTTTGGAACCTTATGTAATTTTGTTTTATGGCCATAAATTTTATTAAGGATTTAGCCTTAATGCGGACCCAAATATAGACTTTTTGGTTTAGATTTGGCTTATACCCAGACTACTCTTTTCGAAGTTGTATTTTATTATATATAACTAATACTGTGTCTAGCCCTAAAAAGTCCTAAAAAGCTTTATTTTGTTATCTACATTGAACATAGTTATTACATATTGCATTTCTGTTCGTATCTTGAGCCCTATTTACACACAGTAATAAGAATTCATCATTTTCCCCACACACAATAAAAGCGTGTCCTCAATTCAAGTGTGAAAAAGTCAGGACGGTTTCATCGAATTGTCTACTGCACTATTAAACATTCTTTTATGACAGCAGCTGGAAATGAATTGCCCGAGCGCTGCCTGTTTCTTCTTCTACACATGCACGGCCGCCTCTGAGAAATCAAATTAAAATGTGGGATAAAGGAGAAATCCAGTCTCCATTCTGCCTGTTTATACAGCACCATATCTACTAGTGGCTCCTTATCAGCAGTGTTTTGGCTGAGGCTGCAGTTGTAAAATCTGTGTTGCATAGATTAGCCTAACACAGATTAGTGTTTTTGTTTAAATTATAGGGATCCTCTTGACCTCTGGAATGTTGTCTCTTGAGCGTGTCCCGTCTCGCTGTACCTCATCTACACCTTTCCTTATTGCTGATTAGCCTCTGATCCTGAACACATGTGCATCCTCTGCTCCAGCCTTGAAAGATGTGATGGCTGACCCGAGCCCAGTATACTTCATATTGTTTTAATAATGTCTCCTCTGCTGAACAAGGGACATGGGCCAAGGCTTTTTCTCCCTTTCTTTCTTTTGTGCTTCGAGTTATTTGGGGCCAACCTTTGATAAATCATTACATAAACAAGACAACAAGCATGTCTAATCTAAAGCAGAAAATGCATTTCTCTCAGTCATTTTTATAGAACATTGGTTAGAAGGTTATAGTTTCAATCTTTATCCAGCCTACTTGCTATGTAGGCTGTCTGTTTTCCTCGTGTTCCTGTGGGTTCTTCTCCCACCGTCCAAAGACACGCATGTGTTAGGAGAATTGGAGACTCTAAATTACCTCTAGTAAATTTAATTTGAGTCAATTGCTTGCTGTCTGTGTATGTCTCTGTGCCAGCCCTGCAACTTAGTGCAGTGTTTCTCAGCCTTTTTTTGATCGGAGGCCCAATTATTTTGTCAAGAAAAATCTCAGGGCACACATCCACTAACATATTAGGCCACTGTGTGCATAATACAGTATTTATAATGACCCACTGAAAGAGAAGAGTATTAGTTTACCCTGACCCTCACCATATTGTAGTCTCAGAGACTCACTTAGTATGTTTAAAGTATCACTCAAGGCACATAAGAGTTCCCCGGCACACTGGTTGAAAATCAAGGACTCAGTGGCCACTGTGTAGTTGCTGGTATTGCCTCTATGCACCCATAACTCCTACCGGGAACAGTGGGAAGTATGTTGTTTATACATATTCCCCCCAAACACAGCTGCAGTAAATCACCACCATCAGCCCTTCTGTCTTTTAGGTTTGTAGCCCTGGGGGTCCACCTTACAACCCTCCACATGCAGCAAAGCACTGTCAATTTCATTCACATCTGCCAGTCCAGCTCTGCAGTGTGGTCAAAGGGGAAATGCCTCTGTCCTCTCTTTACATCCTGCCTAATCTTTTTTTTTCTCAAACTTCAACATCCAAAGTTCAGTGGCATCCTTATGCACAGTCTCCCCCCTCAGCTGCACCCAAAAAAACCCCAACAACCTCAAACATCCCCTCACCCACCCGCCCCCAGCGTCCTGCATACAAGCGGGCCATAAACTATGAAAGCGTGCTGGTGTTAAAGGCCTGTAAAAGCTGCGCACCCAGTCTCTGCTCTGCCCGACGTTGCAGAAATGAGGCATTTACCATAAAAGCACATTCCTCATAAAGTGGGAGTTTGGTTATTTTCCTATATCCTTGGCCTCATTAATGACCTATTACTTCTTCAAGGTGCCCTATATTGGTCCATCAAGGCTGTGGCAGTATCTTATTCTATGATAACGGCACCACATAACAAAAACACACATTGTGATAACGATATCCAATTTTTGGATGACGTATTGAGGTTAAAGCTATAATAATATATCTATAGCTCTGAACCCATTGGTCAAGTTGTCTGATACTTATTAGACACAGTGAAAATCTTAGTCAAATGAAAACCATACTATTGGTTATTGATTATGGGGCGGCAGTGGCGCAGTGGGTAGGCGCTTGCCCTTCAACCAGAGGGTCGGTGGTTCGAGTCCCCGTCCGAGCGCACACTGTCGTTGTGTCCCTGGGCAAGACACTTAACCCACATTGCCTATGAATGAATGTGGTTGTGTGATTGGTG
>JAVQKC010116526.1:0-32751 GCA_036025475.1 Philypnodon macrostomus
GTGTATGTGAAGCCTGTGTGTGTGTATGTGAAGCCTGTGTGTGCATGTGAAGTCTGTGTGTGTATGTGAAGCCTGTGTGTGTGTATGTGAAGCCTGTGTGTGCATGTGAAGTCTGTGTGTGTATGTGAAGCCTGTGTGTGTATGTGAAGCCTGTGTGTGTATGTGAAGATGCATGAGGAGTCCCCCAAAAAATGTATCCTTTCCTACTTCTTCTGCAGCGCCGGATCCAAACACATACAACACCTCAGCTGGTGTGAATGAGCTCAGACTTCAGTGGTTTCTTTTTCCACAGGAGCTTCTGCGGTGCCTGTTCTGTATCCGTACCGCAGGAAGTGTGAATTAGGCGTCAGAGTTGTAAATAGTGTTTGTGAGTCTATAGTCTTGCAGCCTGTTTTCATTGGGTTTGCTGAAAAGAAAATTGACAGTAAATTTTGCCTCTTTCTCCTTCCTCCAACCTTCACTTTGAGACCACTTGCCTGAGGCGTGTCCTGTCTGCCTTCCACTCTTGTAAAATTTTCTCTGCCGATTGCATCTTGTCATGACATAGAGATATAGATTTGATTGTGTTTTGAAATACATGTCATTTTAGTGAGCTACTAGTGGGAATCAGGAAATAGGCACCAGAAGAGAAATCATGTTGAATTGTATATTACATTGCACACCACACATGCCCATGTCACAAAGATGCAAAAAGAGAATACAAGGAACTAACTAGTCACAGCTTAACTAGGAGTTTTAGTGGTTAATTTCTGGAAACTTTATGTTTGATCTAAAACTGATTTTAGGCAGTAGTATTGTCTCCAAGGAAGTACACACTCTTCATGGTCTAGTTCTCTTTTTGTGTGATCTGCAAATACCATATACAATGTACAGTCCAGCAGGCTGTAAAACACCATTCATGCTTCAATATTCAGCTCTGGGCCCTATTTAAGATGTGAGCTTTTGATTGATACATTACGTCCTTGAGAACAGGTCAGAGCTTTTAAATGTCAGTGCTGTCCCCATTCATTAAGTCCAACAGAAAGTCGATAAGTGTCAGTTTGAACACTGGTTAGTGCACATTTGTCTTTTTCTGCTTTTCAAAGTGAAACTTCAGATGGTGTTCTCAAGTTGTATTATATGTTAATGGTAGGTGCATTACATAATAGTATACATAATAATCTTGCAGAATTAAAACAATAGCTGCCAAAAAAGCGAACCATTGACACATCTCCATTTATTGCATGCAGAGTTACAATGACATTTGATAAATTAATGTTTGGAAGGTATAGATTGCAATTCCACCTTCATAATTGTGGGTGGCAGGGGCAGAGTGGTAGAGCAGTTGTCCTATAACTAGTTGTAGTTGTGTGTGGTGTATCTTTGGGCATAACACTTAACCCACATTGCCTATGAATGAATGTTGGTTGTGTGATTGGTGTTTGGTGGTGGTGGTGGTATGGTTGCCACACTTCAAGCATCAAGTATCTAGTTTACATTTCACTTATATACACAGCTATAGCCATCATGTGATTAGTGCTGGTTGGAATTTACTTTTGTCATGACTGTCATCACTATATACTTTATAAAACGTAATACTTTTCAATGTTATTTCAGCTACACCATTCTGGCCTGTTACCACTCACAGCCCAGACCAAAGTGACACTTATTGACTTAATGTAATCAGTAATGAATGGAGCAAAGGCTGAGATTAGAAAGCACTGACCTTCACTCCAGGACACAGAGCATCAATCAGGTGTCATGTCTTGAATAGACCTCACAACTCCCAAAACACCCAACACCTTCAACAATGAACGAGACTGTAGCCGCTGCCTCGTCACTATGCAGAAATGTACTATAGCCCAGTAAAGTATAACACTTAAAATAAGAGTCACTTAATTTGAAATGTGTTAACTCAACTAAATATGTCAAACACATGCATTTCTTGTTTTTGTTGATATTTGTGATAGTTTTTTTTTTTTTTTCAAATTACATATTGTGTTTATTGACAGCTAAATTAGTTGTTATGGGGTGAACAAAGCTTCCTTCACACCCCTCCAGGTGAAAACTCAGCCCTTGTAAAAATGGCTGTACAGTGTTTTTGGTTCTAGTAACAGAGCAGTTAGTTCTTTCTTCCCAGCAGGGAGGTTGTAGGTTTGTTTGGACAAACTGGATGGAGTCTGTATGTCCTCCATGTGTTACAATGGGTTCTCCCCAGGTCCTCCAGTTTTCCTCCTACACAAGGCATGCATGTGTTAGGAGCATTGGTCTAAAGATTGGTCTAAAAAGCCCCTATAGTGCATGAATGTGAATGAATTTTTGCGATTAACTGGCCACTGTCCAGGGTGTACCCCGTCTATGGCCCATAGTTAGTATAGCCTCCAGTCACAGTCAACTTCTGACATAAAAAGTGGGAGACAAATGAAAATGCTTGGGTATGACTGTGATAGGTCCTGTCTGAGAGCTGCACTTTATTTAAATACAATTTCTTTCTCTGTCCTTTTATATCGAGCCAAGCACACCCATTCTGTGGAAATAATTCAGTATTGGATACTCACTTTATTTTCCTGTCTGGCTCTTCTCAGTTCTCCCCAATGCTGATGTTTTTATTGAAGGTTGTAAAGAGGAAAGTGGGAAGGGATCATCTTGAGTCGGCAAAAAGCACTAGAGGCTCAGAGGTAAAGCAGTGAGAATACCCACACGTCCACAGGGCCTGGTGTAAACACTTCAATGTGAAGTGAATAAATGTTAATGCTCTTCAATGCTCATTTCTATTGGGGTTTGTGTCTCAAATGTTATAGCTGTATACATATTTTAACATATTACTGACAAAAGGCCCATACAGGACCAGTCTAAGTTGCTGGGCTATAGACTCCAGACACTTCTCTTTATAGATAGAAGAGTAGATGAAGATATATTAACATATCTTCATCATATATGAGTCACTGATCTATAATTAGAAAGAAAAATCCTTATTTAGTGCCTATTGCATCACTAGTAAAATCTTGCATCACAGTCCACTCTATAAATCTGCGGATTCTGTTGGGCGTCTTTATGATTATTTATATACTCAAAGCAGAATGATTTGGTTTTAGCTTCAGAGAGTTATAATCTGTGGGGTATTTCTAAAAATGTGAGCACTAACCTTTTAACAGTTGCATCATTAAAACAGGGGCTGATTTCAAACTGATGGCCAGCTGTGAATAACCATTAGAGACCTGAGGTTATAGCTGCAGATTCAGCAAACAGATACTTAACTAACACCAGGTACTGAGTATTGTAGTACTGTAAGGACTTTGACACTTTATACTGTTTATACTGGTTCAGAAATATTGAAAAATGGGGGAAATAACATCAAATTCAATGGATGTTTTTGTTATTTTATCATACTCTTTTATTTATTCATATTTTTCCATTAATGTTGTTTAGAATATTGCGTGCTTGATGACCTAATGGGATTTTGCCACCTGCTGAGAATGATGGCAGCATAATCTGAGGTAATACTCACCAAATTAGCATTGATAATATGAGTAAATCTTGTTTGATGTTCATAAAAAGATTGACTCTTCCCCCTGAATATCCAAAATAGTGATAGTTTTATCATTTTCATACTCCATTCCTTAGGTTTGTGTTCTAAAACGTCAAATTTATAATGTTACTTTTGCTGCAACTCTTTTTATTTATCAGAGCTTGGTCCTGGCATAAGGATTATCATTTTTGACCACTTGATGAAGTTACTATGTGTTGTATGCCCGTATATGATAGTATAATTAAGATCTTATAGAAAGGTAGAGTTTTATTGATTTTGTTGATTCCTAGCCCAGTACTATTACATTACATTTTAAATACCCTACAGAGCCATTTTGCAGGACCGCTTGGTCATGGTGAAGCTAGCCCTAAAACCTCTGAATCTCACCAATCTCTGTGACCTTATAGTCGTCTTGATAGAACTGTCATATCCAGCTCTCACACCCTGCAGTGCATTTATTACGCCTTGGGAATAGTCTGCTGTCCACAAAGTCAGTCCCTTCCTCGTGTGCAGGTGTAAAACAATGCATTTGAAGAAAACCTGTGACCTCTCAGCCCACTCTCCTGCTGTTATTTACTCACACATGTTCACATAAACAGCAGTCACGTGCAGCCTGCTCCACTAAATTAAACCGTATAAGTGAGTCCCTCAGGAGAGTGTAGGTGGAATATATAAGGGCATTTCCCTAAGCCCGAGCACCTAATTCAAACCGCTCACAGACAACATACTTCTATAGGCCTTTACTCAGCGCTGTGAGAGGAAAAGAAGAGTCAAAATTTGAGATCGTTTGATTGGTGTGAGAAACGGATCGGCATAGGTGGGTGAGTATTGTTATTGTACTCCTGGTTTAGTTCTGGTTTAGACCTAGTTTAGACTCAACACAATATTATCAAACAAATACTGAGATACGCATGTGACTTCAGCAGTGCATGTGATTCTAAAAACAGTAACTGATTGAATGTATGGTCTGATGTACTGTAAAAATGAAGCTTACAAAACAAGCCACAAGCAAATCTGGCAGATCTTCTGACTTCTACAAGGAAAAAAAAACTTGAAACCACTGGCAGAGTACACAACAAATTATACTCTTGGAAGTATAATGTATCCAAAAAGTGAGTAATTGTAAGTATTACTACTACTATTTCTTTTAACTCAGTGTGGGGAAGGTTGGAGTAAACATAGTAATAGGAAACCAAATCAAGAAGATTATCTGATTCACAATAGGTGGACAGAATTAGGTAGTAGTATTGATACTTCAAAATGGTGGCTTAACAGACGTAAAAAGTGCAGTAAATCTACTGTTAGAAGTACAATGTATCCAAAAAGCTACTCGAGTAAATGTAATTTGGTATTTGAGATATTAACTTGCTTGTTTTTAAAGATACTTTTGTTTGTTGAATTCATTCTCCAAGTAAGTGGTGCATTTTTTTATTGCAGGTACCAACCTCTAGATTTGTCTCAACCTTGAACCTTGGTGAGAAAGGAGAAGTAAAAATGGTTACAGTGAAAACAAATTTGAGCTATTTTGTTTGTTTAGCATGGGAACAAACACACCAACTTGTATGGGCTGCCTTAAGCACTTAGTATAACTGCAGACACGCACACACACAGGCACACATGCGCACACACACACACGCGCACACACACACAAAAGTGGCCATCACCACTGTCCATTTGTTTTGTGCTGTTTGAAGAATGACAGTGCTACAGTATGAAATGCCAAACGCTTCTAGCTCCAATAACTCGTGGACCATTTTGCCTAGTCATGCAGTTAAAATCTGTCACAACTGCTGTCCAAAACATCAGTAGCTGTCAAACTCACTAGTTTCAATAAGATTTAAGCTCAGAGGAAGTGTGTATGGAGGTCAAATATTGCTTTGTTTTAATGTGCTTTCAAATTTCAAATAAAAGGTATTTCATGTCAGTCAAAGCAGATTGTATACAAGTGGTGTTACTGATGTAGAAAAACTGCTCTATCTCACATTGGTAAAGATATCCTGACCAGGCCTTGACTCAATTCCATCCTTTGACGCATTATATCTCATTCCACCAGTGACTTAGGTTAGTTTCTTCCTATCTCACATGGTAATGATACACTGCAACAGTTTACTGACTAACAACTAATTATATCGGCAAAACCACGATATTATGGAATCACGTCGGGTTTCATCCGCTGATCCTAGCTGTGAACGCAATAACTCAAAAACAAATTGCCGGATCAGTTTTAACATTTGCACACAGGTACATACCATAAAGACACCAAACTGTATCGATTTAGGTACTTTTTCGATTAATATTAATTAAGTAATTAAATAATTACGGGCCAAAACTGTGAACGCAATAACTCAAAAAGTCTTTGCTGGATCTTTTTCAACTGTTGCACACAGGTACATATCATAAAGATGCAGAACTGGATTGAGTTTGGTACATCTTCGATTCTTCACAAACATCCAGACAAATCAAAAAAGTCAAATACACCCTTCCCATGTTTGTCATGGTTTGGGGGCGGGGCCTCTTAATTGCTCGTTAACAATATTAAAATCCTTAGACAGAGGTATGGGGCAGACGTACGGGGCAGAAGTATGGGGCCGTTTCGCCGATATACACCTTGCTGTCGGGGACGACAGCACAGGCCTAGTTATGTTTCTGCCTTCAAGGTTACTACATGACAGAGAGTTGAACCTGTATGATGGTACCAGGCTGCTGAGATGGGATAGATACCAAGCATTAAAAGAAGAACTGCAGTTAAGTGACCAGCAGCTGCAGGAGAGGTATATTCACAAGCACACAACAGTCAAATGCTACATGAGTATTTTGATACGTAAAAAAAAAATCTGTTGTAAAGGCATCTGAACTTGTATCATCTGTAATAACACGTTTCAGCTCCATAACAGGAAGAATGAATGAAGTGGAACAAAGGAAAAATAAAAATACAATTTTGATATATTATTCATAGCTTCAAATTGATTTATGCAGAGAACTGTCATATAATTTAAGTAATACCTTAACTCCTTAAATCTGTGAATACATGCCCTTGAATGTATGCAGTGTTTTTTTTTTAACCCTTAAGTGTGTATGTGTTTTCAAGCACATGTGTGTTAAAACCACATTAGTCGGCAGGAAGGATGTTTGTGGTGGGGTGTCTGGGCTTAAATAAACCTACTTCCTCTTCCTTTACTCCTGTGGCCCAGGCAAAATGTGTGTGGACCAGAATTAAGTTGTGTGAACTCGGGGTCTTTGGTTTGAGTCTAGTCTTTTTCTCATTTAGTATAATATACTAAACTCAGAGGGGAAAACATGTTGCCAGGCAACAACAATGTGTTATGTAATGTTTACATGGGTATTTTGGTAATTCGACACCTGCTTTGATATGGTATATAAATAAAGTCTAACAGTATGCAATCATTTTAGTCTAAGTCATCTTAAAGCAGTGTAAATGCCTTGTGTACTTATGTCATGTTCAAAGAAGACAAAGAAGAATGGCTATAATAACAAATACTGCTGCCCACTTTAGAGTTAATATATCCCAGTGCATGTGGGTGTCTTGGTGGAGTGATAGAAACAGACTTTCCTGTCCTCTTGAATCACAAGATTACACAGCCAGCTGTCAGAAGACATGCACATGGAGTGCCCGACATGAATGAGTTTAGACACACTCTCATATATCTGCCTCAAACACCACTGGCACCTGCACTTCACACATATTAACATCTCATTCCTTCTGTCTCTACTTTATATCCCTTATCCTGTTGGTCTGTGTGTTTTTATTCCCAGGTCAATCCTCCCGATACACCCGTCATTCCGGGTACTGGCCCTGGCAGAGCCCCCGGTCATTGGCGCCAGTGGAAGCAACAGCAAAGGTCAGCAGTGGTTAGGTCCAGAACTGCTTACAATGTTCCTCTACCACACTGTCACACCAATGAGCAAGGCAGAAGAGATGACGCTCGTAGAGGGACTGGTAAGCATATACAGAGTAAACACACAGGGCTTAACAGCATTTCAATGTACTGTATTTTTCTTTCCCATATACAGTACATATTGTGTACTGTATTACTGGTACCTGCTTTCTTTACATAATTATCTTATGAATTTTTTTCTCCAGGCGCCCAATGTACCAAAAGAAGCCATAGAGCAGCTACTGCACCTCGCTCACAGCCTCCGCAGTACACATGACTCTACAGTGAGTGTGTGAATATGTCAGCGCTAAGCATTTTGTTTATGCATGTTGAGTCTGTGTAATTAATTTATGCGTGGTATTTGTCCACAGGCACAATCTCTGGCCTCTTCTCTTTCCACTAGACAGCTGTTGAGAATCTGTCGCCGTCTCTCTCGATATCCTGAAGAGAGCATTGCTCATGCTGTCAACAAGGCTTGTCTCTCCAGGTACAAAATGGCCTTCAAATAGTCTTTGTGAATCTTCCAACATTTTTTATTCTAATCACTGTATTAAGAAATTTCTGATGGATTGTATTTTTGTGTACTTTGTGTACCCAAGGTTTCTGCCCAGCCTTGCTCGTGCCTCACTGCAGAAAAGTCTCACCAACAGCTCTATAGAAGACAAAGCAGATCCTACTGAAGACACTAAAAATTACAGTTGTAAGTTCACAAGCTCATACCCGTAAACAAAGGCCACCCATACTGTATACAGCTTTTGACTCTCCTGTATTTTTAGGTTTGATAAAAGATGGTGTGTTGACCATTGGCAGTGTGTCAACACCAGTTTATAACCCTGATTTGAAGATGAAAGTCCCAGATGTGCTTTTCTATGATAATCCACAGGTAATCCAAATGTATTTTAATTATTCAAGTCAATTTATGGTTAGATTGCCTGGTAGAGTAGAGGTCTAATTGACCGTTGGTGTGATTGATCAAGCCTACATTTGTCTTTAAGGGCTATAAATAAATACAATTATGTACAGATGTTATTTGGTTTCAGTATATACTAATACACATTCTTCCTCTTTGTATCATCAAAAAAATTAAGCCCTTAATACACCCACCAGCAATGTTCCACTTCAAATCTTTATTGACCTACCAATCCTTATCTGAATGGCTGATGTAGCACCATGTGACCTCACAGCAAGTCTGACTTGAGGAAATGACTCTTATTATGATGCCATGCAGCCTAGATTTTTAAAGCACTGTCCTCATTCTGCCCTTTTACACTGCCCACTTTTACGGCAGGCAGAAATAAGTGTTGAGACCAAGAAACATGGCCTACTTTTGATCTGACCTGTTTTCTGTCAGCGTAGTTGATGCACAAGAAAGAAAGAGCTTGACAAACTGAAAGGCTTAAGATGTGAAGCCAAAAGTTTAAAAGGGCAATAGTTTTGTACATAATGATGTGTAAGTATGTATTTATTATGTTTTTTTTACAGCATATGAAGGTAATGGAGGACATGCTGAAAGACTTTCTTTTAGGGGAGCACCTTCTTTTGGTGGGCAACCAGGTATGTCATGTCAATGTAATGTAAATGAAATCAGATGAGAATAATTATATCAGATGGAGTTGTTTATTTATTTAGTTTAAGTGCAGTATCTATAAAGTGACAGTATTGTGCTCCCTGCTTGAGTTTTCAAATTCAGAACTGACTGTGGACTTAAGGAAGCTCAAAGCACTTCCTGAGGGACTTGCCATGGCCACAGGTCATAACAGCCATGCATAAAGCTGTTCTGGACCCCTATTATTGTGTTTTAGTTTTTAATAGAAATATAAGCACGATAAGCATATCTTTTTGTTAATACAAGATGATTCTGCATACGTTAAAAAGCCTGGCTGATAGACCCTGAGGCCATCCAGGACAGGCCGCATAGTAGTAGTCCCAGAGAACAGCCCTTGTCTCAACATGGCACCGTCAAAAGGACACACACAGCTCACTGGCAGCAATGCCTCCCTACAGATGGACCCAGTACCATTTAATCTGTTTTCACAATCTGTACTGAGGACTATTTTGGTACATTTCATACATTAGCTAAATTTATCTGTTAACAGGGGGTCGGCAAGAATAAAATTGTGGACCGCTTTTTGCACCTTCTGAACAGGCCCAGAGAATACCTACAGCTTCATAGGTAAGATTTCTTTAGGTTTGCGGTGGGTTAGTAACATGGCTGTTTTTGTTGACACATCTTTAGCGTTATACACAAATTCACACTGGAAAAATAGGTCATAGTTGCTTCACCCTTACATCAATGTGTTAGGCTTTCAGTAATCTAGCTTCAATCAATGAAGGGCAGAGAGGAACCCTATATCGATCTATGCACGAATAAGAACGCAATGTTTTTTGGGTCAATGATTGGGATGGAAGCAAAACATACTATTATGTTCTTTGAACCTTTTTAAACCATAAATGGAACCTTATGAGAAGACATTTGAAAGATGTAGGTCATTTGAAATATTTGACTTAAATTGTATGCATGGTTGCTGTGCGTTTGTAGTTTGTCAAAGTCTTGTGAAAGTCAAAAGAAGAACTAAACATGGATTTGGCCTCGTTTGCTAATGCACCAGTAGCTAATATTAGTGCAGGGCAGAGTCTAGAAGATCTGTGGCATTTGGGAGCCTGCTGTGACTGAAAATCTATAGAGAGTTGGCTCAGAAAGGCAGTAGATGCAGCTAAACCAGGAAAGAAACTGGGTCAGCCCCTGGGTCATACTGTGAGCTATCTGACAGACTGGACTGTTAAATGTTAAGTGATGCAAGTGTTTTAAGACCTATGTAAGATTTTAAACAATTTAGGGTAAAAATTGGGGCAATGTTAAGAACCTGTTCATTAATATTTTTTTCTGTTTCAGGGATACAACTGTCCAAACTCTTACCCTCCAGCCTTCAGTCCGAGATGGCATTATTATTTATGAAGATTCACCTCTGGTCTGTTACAAAGCATCATTGATTAAAATATACTAACAGTGCTTTTAAGTGTGCAAAACCTTTGAATACTCTTGGGTTCACCTTGATGCACAGGTAAAGGCAGTAAAGATGGGGCACATTTTGGTGATCGATGAGGCTGACAAAGCACCAACAAATGTCACCTGTATTCTCAAAACCCTGGTGGAGAGTGGAGAGATGATTCTGGCAGATGGACGCAGAATCATTTCAGGTAAGAACATGCTCACAGACAAAAACATGTTTAATACCTTCTTTAACACCAGGAACATAGACCCTTTAAAGTGTTTGTCATATGGAATGTGAGTTGGATAGAATTATTCTGAGCAATGAAAAAAACTATTGTTATCAATAGTTCTCTAAGGACCGGTAAAACCTAAAAATCAAGAATTTTGCCACCAGCCAAAATGCTAACTGTACATTAAATAAACATGAGATACATTTACTAAAGTTTCCTAACCAGGCTCTGACATTACCTACATGTAGCAGAGTTGTTTGTCATTTGCCAAAATCACCTCAATTTATTTATATTTTTCTATATTTTGAGGCTAATACTTTTTCCATTGAAAATGTCTTATGGTTTTGTCTCCAGTTTCTGTAATTTAGGACATTCTGTTTACAAACTATGGGTCTATTGTGTACTGGAGATCGTTGAGTGTTATGTGTGATATTGCTACAGAAACCTCACACCACTTTCTATATATTGAAATATTAGTTCAAACTTAATACCAGCTTATCATTTGGATATTTTTATTTTACAACTTTCTCCAGATCCACGTGAATCGACAGACAGACCTAACACCATCTGTATGCACCCTGACTTCAGGATGCTTGTCCTTGCTAACCGACCTGGCTTCCCATTCCTGGGCAATGACTTTTTTGGAGCTCTGGGTACATTCTATTATACTGTATAACTACTGTAAAAAATAATTCAGTCAAACATAAACAAAAAAGTGTCAAAACAAAGCTTCATATTATTCCCTGAACAGGTGATATCTTCAGTTGTCATGCAGTGGATAATCCAAAGCCCCAGGCAGAGTTGGCTATGCTAAAACAGTATGGTCCAGATGTTCCTGACTCCACTCTGCAGAAACTAGTGGCTGCCTTTGGAGAGCTGAGGTCTATGGCTGATCAAGGCACAATCACATACCCTTATTCGACCCGAGAGGTGGTTAACATTGTTAAACACCTGCAGGTAAGATGGCCCTTTCCTTCAATGTTCTTTAAGCTAGTTCATCTGCTGGCCATCACGATTATTCAACATAATTCTGCTTTAAATTAGGAATCATGTTAAAATTCTTATCTAATGCCATATAAGACAACTCATCAGCTTCAAGTGTCGCCAAACTTTTTATCTACATTTTCAGCTATGTTTGAACAATAGATGACTATAGATTTAGTGGACAGCATCATGGTGGCATAGAATAAACAAAGGTTAGCATATTGAGGTCTATTTAAAGACAAAGGGAAATCTGTAGCCAAGTCATTTACGTCACAATATACATTTCTCTTCTCTTCGCCAATACAGTTTCTATATTACTTTGGCTGAATAATTGGCATTTTGAGAGAAATGTTGTGATTTCTGAGAGAGATCAAGAGGTAATAATTGTTAGAAACGAGTACATCAGACCTCGGGGAAGAGGTAAATAAGGATCTGATCAATCATTCAGTACACAGGGACTCTGTCTGATTTCCCCATAGGCCACACTGTCCTGTCATCAATCCCAGCTGATATTGACATGGAGGAGAGTGCGAAAGATGCCCAATATGTACAAGTATAAATTGCCAGTGTAAACTTTATTGCCATTTCAACATTTGTTCATAATTGCACCTTTTTGGAAGGAGACCTAGATCAATATGGCACACTGCTGCACTTAAATATGTGTTTCAGTTCAGATGGTGCTGAGTCTATTGATTCATAAGAGTGTAAATGTGGTGCAAGAAGAAAGATCTTAAAGTGCAATTACAGTAACATTGCAAATACTGTTTACTGTGATTTGAGGTTGTTAAGTCATTATGAACTGTGTGTCCCATCCGTTTGTTTATACTGTGACACTCCATTATGGACATCTAAGCTTTAGACAGGGTTATGCAAGAGGTTTGTGGAATATTCATCCTTGGGTTGTCTAACTTAAAAGACTTGTCTAGTCCAGGCACTATGAGCCTTAAGTGGGCCATTTAGTCAAAGAGCTGACAGTCATCTTCATTCTCACATTCACTAGGAGCAATTTAGAATCACTCTTTTTTCTGTATACGTTGTTTCTTAAGTTTTCTACATCCTTCTTCTTCTTCTCTCTCATTGTCGTTTTCCATTTTAGAAATTCCCGGAGGAGGGTTTGGCCAGCGTGGTGCGAAATGTCTTTGACTTTGACTCCTACAACAAAGACATGAGGGAGGTTCTGATTGAAGCACTGCACAAGCATGGGATTCCCATCGGAGCCAAGCCCAGCTCCGTCAAACTGGCTAAGGAGTAAGGCATTTAGGACATCCTGACACACAGCATTAATGCACACAGACCTTATTGAACTAAAATGTGATTGTCTTTTTAGAATATATGGCATCAACTTTTTTAACAATTTTAGATTTGATTTATTTATTTATCTCAAACACACAATATAATAAAAAAAGAACAATTGTAAAAAGGCAGTCATTTCTACACATAACCTCATTACCTCATCTTTCCTTTAGAGGAAAGTCAAGTTTATGTTTATTTTAACTACATTAATGCATTATGTACAGCCGTGTCTTAAAATAAAGGAAAATAATTGTTTCTGCTGTCTCCTGTGGTTTCATTCTAAACATGTTGATACAGACATTTATGTCCCACAATAACCTTGGGAGCGAGAGACAAGTATTTTCCTTGCATAATATCTATGTTTACTGCACTTCATCTTGAACAGTTTAGAAATGCTTGCTCTAACCACATCATTTACCCTCCACATCTTTAGAACATAAAAGTAACTATTTCTGCCCTTAGAGTTCCATTTTTAGACCAAGAACACTTTACTTCAGTGCCTTTGTGTGTATTCTGTTACACAAATATTTATAGGTAGAAAACCGGCCACCCTGAAAACCTCTTATTCACGTCCAGTTCTTTGGATTGTAGTAGAGTTGCATCTTTTTACCACACCTGTAGCCAATAACACAGTAACCACAATGCAGCAATGTTTCATGGGAAACCAGTTCAGATTTGGCCAGACACAACCATCTCAGATTTACACACAACAGACACTTGTCTCCCACAGAGTGGCTGCATAAAAAGGACAAAAAGTGAACTGTTTATAAGTTACAAAATCTTCAGTTTGTGTTTACACAATATAATTGATCCATTTCTAGGTTACAGCATTAGTAAATCAATATAGGTCTGCCTGTTTTCTGACATTTTCAAAAAAGCTGTTAAGGACTGAATCCTTATTTGTAGGTTGCCCCTTCCTGAGGTAAAGATGTCAGGATACTGGACTATCAGCCAAGGGGTCGATGCTCGACGCAAGTTGCTCTGTCCAACTGAGACTCGTCCCATAGACATCAAGGTATCACAGGGTATCCAATTCCAAATGATTTAAAGTTCTGGTTAAAGAGAAATTCAAATGTTTAGGCCTAAATTGCTTTGTCTCTCAGGGCCCAGTATTTCTGCGAGTTCAGGGTTATCCCTGCAACAGACAAGAAAGTAGAGCATTGAGCTTCACAGAAGAAAAAGCCCACTGGCAACTTCCAATGAATGAAGTCAACATCATTTGTGATGTCACCTCTAAAGATGGTATGATTTTCACTGATTTTCACAAGATTCATGCTTTTCTTCTGGGGCTTTTTAATACTATAATGCATTGGTTAGACATTGTAATGTCTACACAGCTAATCAAAATCCATATTGATTTGTGCATAATGATTTTTAGTCCTTTATTTTTGACATTTTGCTTTACAGATGTCCTTTATGTGGCCACGTGTAATCCAGTCTCACTTTACTCGATGAAGGAACAGGGCAATACCATCCATTGCATGGAGCTTTATGATGTCTTTCCTAGGACCATTAGTGGTGTCTGGCAGCCTTTTGTCACTGTTGCTCCTCTAGGCAGCCCACTGGATGGACAGGTGGTTCTGCATGAAGAACAGGTCGGTAAAACCTCAAACTCTGAGATGCAACAACATAGAGATATGGAACTCTATTAAAATGAAGTAAATATCATCAAAGCGTTGCCCCACTTTGTTTGTGTGGACAATGTTGTTGACTTTAGACTTCATGACTTTATTTGCTGCCAACATCATGGCATTGACAGATCTTAGTGGTTATGTTGTTTGTCTCTGGAGTAATCCCTTTTACCCCGTAAGACCCTAGCTTGTGACAAGAACAATGGATACTATTTGTCCAACTAAAACTGTACAGCTGGTGCATATTAGGCAAGAGGAGGATTTCTAAAAATACCTTTGTGATGGATCATGTTACGTCGGCCTCAAAATGAGAAGGTCCAGACAACATAAGTTCATTCCCAGGTCATTAGCCTTCCAGGGAAATCACAAATATAAGGCCACTGTATTTGTCCAAGTTTAAGTAGCAATCAGTTTTCTCAGTGAAGATAAATCTACATTATTGGGCTAAGTTACCATTGATGTAAGTCCCCCTTCCCTAAACATCACATTGAAGTTGACATAACAGTCTGCATGCAGCCGAGACACGTGTTCTGACACATGTGCTGTCTCCCTCCACTGGTGGTTTATGTTTAGCATCAGGAAATGGGGTTTGCCTTCTCCGAATAGTTGAACTTAATATACAAGCAGTAGTGTGTATGTCAGGAATGAGTGGCCATAAGGAAACCATTAGTGCAAATGGAGGGCAGTCACAGCCAAGTCCAGCACCCCTGTCTTTCTCATAAAAGACAATTGAATGTGAAGCTTGGTGCGTCACAAGTACACAAATGCACATGTGTGTCATATGAATGAAGGGAATGCACAAAACAACTATTTGTGTATTTAATTAAGCTCATTGGATGTGATGACTCTGAGTGGCAGATAAGTGTCTTTTCCTAGTGGTAACAGAATTTGCTAAATAAAATCCTACACAAGAGTGGCCTCTGTTGGCAGCATTATAGCAGAGCATTCTTTATACTTTATTGGTGTATTACATTTAAAAGCATCTGAACTGGATATGTGGTGAAACCAAACTGTTTCTTCTTCTCCAGAGCAACACAGTGCTCCATTTGGATGTCGTGACAGGTGCTGTGCGAAGGCTGCTTTTGTCTCCAGACAGTGAACAACCTACTGCCAGAGCCTCACATTGGTGGAGCAGCAGTAAGGAACAACAGGTTAGAGCATCTTGTTAGAAAAACAGATTGTAATAGTAAATTTGAATGATCGTAAGCTTGCAAAAGTCCGTTTTTAATGAAAGACTATGTATGTGCTTGAAATCGCAGGGGGTAAATAAAATGTGCTGTGACTTTGCCCATAAAAACTGGCTCCTGTTTTATAAAGAAGATGGGTATGATAGCTCAGCCTCTATATATCGTTATGGCGACCCTTAAAGAGTGCAATTCCAATTAATTGTATTAATTTTGTTTGTCTACAGTAATCAACTGGATGTCCTGGATGTATTGGAGGCCCGCATACATACCATCTCTCTCCCCATCAACATTAAGTCTGTTTTTTTGGTGGCAGAAGATCGCTGGTTACTGCTAGAGAGCAATACCAACACGTGGGAAATATTTCATATTATATATTTTAACCCTAATGGTATAATATAATAAATTGAACATCATTTGTTTATCTATAACCAGTAAGTTTCTGCTGACCAAGCCCATGCACATGACAGCTGAAGACTCAGGTGTGTGTCAGCTCCACAAGATCAGTGATGATCCAGTCAGCTCGGGTCATGGAGGAAGCTCAGGTATGCGTCGACTGGTATATGATTAAACTATATTTGTATATCAACATTCAAATGGATTTTTATGGTCTGGCTAATTTTTCCTTTTTTGTTTGCTTTATCTGTCTCAGTGGAAGTCTCTGTAGCCCAGATGCTATCAAATGACCAACTGCCCAATGAAAATCTCAGTGCTGCTCTTGACCAGAAGATTGTCTCACCTAATCGGTTACTGGCTGATACAAGTTCCTATGCTCGGATCGTTGTTGGCTTTCCAGACTTAATGGTAGGTTGTCTCTTATTGTACTTGTATTATTAATTAACTTGGTCTGGTGCACTATTTTTTCCCTAGTCCCCAAACGAGGTGTACAGCTTTAATAGGCCAGTTGACTTGAATGTGATGAAGAGCAGTGACAGTGGGGCTCACATGTTCCTCAAAGGTGGGCTTCGATCCAGCACGCCCAAGAGGCACAATTGTGTCAGCCTGCTCCCCTCCAATCAGCTGGTCCGGGCACTTCCACCCAATAAGGTCCCGCTGAAGGAGGTCTATCCCAAAGGTTGAAATTAAACAAGATAGGAAATATTAATGCAAATTTAGCTTTCATTAAGTAGTCTTTCTTGGTTTCACTCAGATGTCACGCCTCCATTGACGGCAGCCTATTTAGAGGTGACTGATTTGAACTCAAAAATTGTGAAATACATTCCTGTACCAAGGTAAGAGAACATTTCAGTACTTACACTGTCACATTGTATCATCTGCCATGTTGTGCTCCAGTTCAATACAATAGCACAAACTAGTGGAGAGAGATATAACTGCACCAAAATTTGCAGCGCATGTCAAGACTAAATTTGCTATTGTGCAGCTATTGTGACATTCCAATAATTCTTTAGATTATTAGATCTATTTAATTTAATTAAGATGAATGTTTAACAAATGCATTTTAACCTAACCTATACCAGACTTGAGTAATGGCAGCATCATTGTTTTGTGCGACTATGCAGGTCAATGTCCGTGTCACCATACACTAACTGGCTGTCCAAAGTGTCCGAGTCCGACGTGCTTGTGTCGTCTCTTGGTTCTGGGGGAGTCTTCACTGTGGACATGGGAGGATATGTACGTCTTTGGGAGACAGGATCAGACACACTCCAGCGATCATTAATGGAATGGAGAAATATGATTGGCTCAGAAGATGGCAGGCCTTTACAGGTACAATGGACCTACAGTGATACTTAACCAAAGTAAGGTCAGCCTAGCCGCAGTTCAGTTTAAAACCACTAGGTGTCAGTATTTCTTCACTTTTAGTAGCTTTGTGAACTTGATATTGGCTGCTATAATAAGTCCAAATTCTCAGGCCCACAATTTATGACCCCACTATACCAATGGTAGGAGATTATGAATGGAAAAGCATTGTAGTGATGATGTAAGAGGGTTAACTCTTGCAATGGGCTAGACATTCAGATCAGCTCACTGGATACTGAGACAGTATTGTTATGGCACCCACATGCAACCTTCCAAAAAGGACATGTTATCAGTGCATCAGTAGAAGAACAATGCTTGCCACCAAATAACTATCATACCATTGCAACTTTAATGTCAGAACACGCGTGCACAAAGCAAATGCTGTTGAAAGTCTGTTAAGTTTTTCATCTCTAAAAAAATCGCACCTCATCATCATTGAGTCTGTTCATGTTAATTTTCACTACAACACACCTGCACACCTGCAAAACACACACCAAACCTCTTTCTGACCTAGGATCCTCAGCAGTCAGCTCTTCACACTTAGACAGAGTCTCCCTGTGCAAACAACTCTGACCCTACAGTATAAAACCTGCTCCCTGCCCATAAGGTGCCCTATGTATGCAGTTTACACAACTCACCTTTTATACTTGTGTTTGCACTTGGGGCACCTACTGCCAGATAGCTGCTAAATACCTCTACTTTATGTTACATGTTCATGTAAAAATGCTTTCATTATTATCCTTTGAGACAAATTATGCTTAAACACAGGCTTGAATAAATATTGAGAAAGGCAATAATCAACCTCTCAATATTGAACAGAACTGAACAGCACAGTGTAACACATGCAGAGACTTGCAGTGGCCTGTTCCTTGTTCCTCAATAGCTGCTCTCATCTATCATTGGCTTCAATGTTAAATTGCTCCATTACAGCACTGTTGACATGATCATGATCCACACACACTACACGCGTGGACACGAGGCATCTGTCTGCACTATTCAGAACACGGGTATCCACTTTAAGTTAGTCTTGTCATCAAATGAACACTCTTTCTTTTTCCACTCATCTCGCTAACCCCAATCACAACACATGTACAGTACAGCAATGCATATCAAATTCTATCTATTTACCTATTTTTTGTTTTCTCATAAGCTTTTAGAACACACGCCCATTTCTTCTTTATAAATGCAAATATTTAAACACTCTTGTACAGACACGTATTGATTCCTTACCCCACAGCCCGAAGTTCAGACGGGGGCACACATAGAGGCCATTGCTTCTAAATCACTCCACATCTGCAGGCAGCTGAAGCCAGAATCACAGATTTATGAGCCTATTAATCCTTAAAGACAGGGTGTGGACTACAGATGAGACGTAGAGTGAAAAACTCAATGGTTCAATTGAGTGGCTTAGACAGATATATTCTCACAGTCATAAAGATAAAGTATTCCCCATAGACCCATTACACTTTGCCTTTTTTACTCCTTTTTTGCCGAATTACAATGAAGTGGGTTAGGCTTCTAGCAGCCAGTAGCACATTTCTACATTGGTTCACACCTATGTGCACTAAACCATTGTTAAGATGATATCATAATTTTGAATTGTGCTGATTGTTAACACTGCTTCATACAGGTCCTCTTTAGGTCAGGTCTAAAACTACAATAATTTACTATTTTTGCAGTATATTCAATTGTATGAAACCATTATAGTACATGTAGTTCAGAGATCATTTTCTACATATTGGCTACTAGTCTAGAGAAGGATTCACCGTCAAAAAAGGCTCACAGTATAACATACATTCATAACATACTTGTGCCTCTCTCAAGTTCAGAAATCTGATTCAAAAGTATCAACTGCACCAACCCCAAAATGGATTGATTGGAAGGTGCTACTCACCATTTCCCTAAAGCCAAAATTAGAGTCAGTCTAATGCTGGTTATGAATGAACAGCAATGTAGGCAGTGACGCAAAGATATGTCACAGCCAATAGCCTGGTGACAGAAGGATTTACTGAAAGAAACTGTATAGCCACACTCTTGATAAGTGAAAAACATGGAACTGTTGTCAGGTAAAAAGCAATGTGTGCCGGTAGCTGTTATCACATTCATAAACACACAATGTGTCCAGCTACAGTTAAGCCTTTGAAGCCACATTCCCGTATATCAGATGCACACCCTCCTGTCCCTAAATGGTCCAGGCATTTGTATTAGATGTACTGAGAGAGCAGTGGCCCAGTGGAAGTGAGCTTCTGAACATGATGTATAACTCTTGACCCTTTACCCCAGCCCACAGCTATGGCACTTCACTCTCTCTGGTTACTAAAGTTAATGCTGGATCATGTATTGGGACAGACAGACAGACAGACCCCTGTGGAGCTTTAGAACCAGCACAGTAATGCAAAGACATACATATGCATGGGTGTTTGGCTTTAGCGGTAAGGGTCACATGGTCTGTTTGTCATTTTAAGTGAGGAATCCTTTAAACATACCCCCCCCCATTACACACATTTTATTGTCATGCAAGGAATCACTGAGAGATTTCCGCTCGGAGTCTCCAGCCAACACAGCTGGACTTTAGATACATACTAAATAGGACTTTGAGATAGATGTTGTATCAGCTGCATTTTGTCTTAGAGCCTGACCATGTGGTTTTCATCCTTCTTCAAACATAATATTGAATCTTTATATTTACACAGTATGGCTTTTAATCACAGTGGTTCTGCCGTTTCTATTACTATCATTTTTATTGGCCACTATTAAAGAAAGCACCTACCGTATTGCCTTGTCTTTATTATCTCAAGTGGTTCACATAATGACCAAACTAATCTGCTCTAATGATAGATAGAAGCTTTACTGATGAGACACAGCTCTGCTCACTCCCACAGTGCTTTTTGGTAAATTGATAGTGACTATAGTAAGTGTGTCAGAGTATGTCAATCAATCTTTTCCATATCCAAACCCAAAAATCTAACAATTTATCTCAATTATATCATTTTTTGGCTTTCTACTTTTTTCAGATTACAATTCAGAGAGACAGCGGTATGGATGTCTCTGCCCCAAAACATGGCAAAATCGACCCCTTGAATGCACCGCATGTTGGGGGAAACCAATGGGCTGGTGGCACAGGTATTTTACATACAGCATGTGTGTTTTATTATTATGAAAAAAGGATGATTAATGTGTGTGTTTCTGTGCAGGTGGCAGAGATACAGCAGGCCTTGGTGGTAAAGGGGGCCCTTATCGTCTTGATGCGGGACATAAAGTTTACCAGGTGTCCCAAGCTGAGAAGGATGATGTTCCAGAAGAAGTCCGCAGAGCCGCCCGTGAAATGGCTGAAAAAGCCTTCAAAGAAAGGTGGGAACTTGGCACAGTGTTGATCTGTACAGATGCTTTTCTGCTTCTGAAGCTGGCCAGAAGCATGTTGTGTCTATAATACAGAACATGTGTGTGTGGGCCTTTTCTATTGTCCATCTGAACCACTTTAGAGACAGCAGTGTTTCTTCCAAAATGTGCAGTGCCCAGTTCTGGTAAAACAGGAAGAACCCTGCAATTCATCACGCTAGGCCTAGTCCATGTGTCCCACTCCCACAGTTTTAGAGGGAAGGGTGAAGAGGGCACCACTCTCCCCCAGCTCTACCGTGAAGGCCTTCTCTGTGCTCTTTAGGTTCAAAATGTCTTCTGCACTTGTATTTGTTCATCTCTTACAATTTCTGTGTGACATCACCTCCTGTTTTTATATGTCTATATGTCATCCACCCTCAGTGCACTCCTAAGCCCAGAAAAATTCCTGTAGGTGCATGCTAGTCCAAATACATGTCACTGTGATCTTTATAGAAACAGAGCCAAGCCTGTTTTACTGTTTTTACATTTTTCTTAGAGATGTGTGTTAGCATGTGCCATGTTGACTTAGCTTTAGGTCATGCATCAATCAAAGTATGATTATTCCATAAATCCCTGAACCTACAGGCACAAGTAAAAACAGGCTTAAATATGTCCAAGCACATGCCTCTGCTGGCTTACTGTATACCGCTGATGCTTCTAATATGACATTTATGTTTTAATACAAGAAAAAGAAAGCATAAAAAAGTCAGATGACCTGCCAAAATGAGTATTCTACAAAAGTATTGTTACTAAAATAAACCCAACCCAAAACAGAATTTATAAAAGAGGAAAGCTCTGTCAATAGAGAGTTGCTGTTTGTACAGTGTGTTCAGTTGCAGGGTGTCAGCTCAGCTTGTGTTTTTGTGGTTGTTTTGTGTGAAATCTCAGTGCTGCTGTCTCCACCTAGATTCATATAGATCCCCCACTGCCTCTCCCTGTGTTTGTTGTCTTTTCCTTCGTTCATTCCTTTTTTTCTCGTTTAAGTAACAGTTCAGGAATTCAAAGGAAATAGCTGGACTGACTGGCCGGTGCGTCCGCTGCCCACATGCATTTTAGCACATCCTCAAACACAAATACACATAGGCACGCTCAGGAATGTATCGCAGGAAGTCCTGCTCTGCTGTGTAGGACCTTACTGTATATACAAAAAGATTAAACGACACTTAAAATGCACAAAAACTCAACAAATATGAGTTTTTTTTATTTAAAAAATGGATTTGCCTCATCAGGGCTCTTAGCTGGGATGGTCATAAAATGATCAAAAATGTTAAGATTCGGCCCCAAAATAATGGGGAATCACTGCTGTATTTTAAATATACTATATATGTTTATCTTGTTACTGAATAAAAGAAACTACAGCCATGCTGTGCCTTTATTATTTTGAAGATTTCACTTTTGTAGTCTCTGGTCACACTCTGCAGAAAGTGACTAGTCTAGTCGTGTAAAAAAGTGCATACTTTGTGATTGCACGGCTGATACCACTGCAGTCTACACAATGTGCTCACCTGACGGTTGGTCCCATGTGCAAGCTGGTTTGTTACTAAATGTGAAACATAAACTAAACAAACTTTTCATGCCGCTGTATTTTTGAAGTCACTGTTCTTAGACTGTCATGGTCTGGTTGTCCCAGTTCGATTCAAAAACTTGGCACTGCAATCCCCCATGTATCTGTCTTTGTAGAGCGCACATTCTGGCCCACCTTGCAAATGTGATAGGGGTCCCAGCCTAACACACCTGAGATGGATTATGTATGTCACTTACACAAGTACCTGCACTATGGGATTAAACCAAGAAGCTCAGTGCAGGCTAGAGAGCTTACATACGGCCCCATATGTGATTGCTGAGGGCATGAAACTTAAAATAAAACAGTGATGATACAACTTTTGAGCTTCTATTTGTTCAATAATGTTTGTGCTTTGTTTTTTCGTTTGTGTGTAAGATACATCACCAATTGTCTTCCTTTTTTCAGATTAAAAGAGATCAATATGAGCGAATACGATGCTGCAACATACGAACGCTTCTCCAACGCTGTCAGACGGCAGGTCCAGTCTCTGCGCATAATACTTGACAGTTTACAGGTGAGTCTCACTTAACTTCATTACCTTGAATAACTGTGATTTTATATGTGCAGTAGGTCTAATGCCCCATACATACAAACATAATGTCTCTCAGGCTTTTCCTTACCACAATCCTTTCAATAGTGAGTGCCTGGATCTCTTCTGGACGTATTAGTGCTTTAAACGTATTTAGCAGAATTAAAGGTGATTCTGTGATACTGGCAGTTTAGAGTTTTGAAGGCTGTATAGAATATGTATAAATCTATCTGTCTTTGGGTAGAACATGCATTGAAGTGTGCTTGCGTGGACTCAGATGTGACTCGATCCATGCTCATACTGTATATTCTCCATAAAGGTGTGAGGCTCGGTATGCTGTGGCGTGTTGTTGTCTCCATCCAGGTGTTTTTGCGCCCACTCCACAAATACGTTCTACCATCCACTTAAAACATCAAACTGTTGCCGTTGTTTCCATTTGTCCTCGTAGCCCCAGGCCTTGCACATACAGTCGCAACATCCTCTGAAATCATGGTATTTTTTATCACACCTGAAGAGTGATTTAGGGAGCCTACATCACTCCCACGCACACACACACACACACTCAGACACACACTCACGCAAACACACACTCAGACACACACTCGCACAAACACACACTCAGACACACGCTCATAATCACACTCACGCAAACACACATTCATAATCACACTCACGCAAACACACACTCATAATCACACTCACGCAAACACACACTCAGACACACACTCACGAAAACACACACTCAGACACACTCTCATAATTACACTCACGCAAACACACACTCAGACACACTCTCACAATCACACTCACACAAACACACACTCATAATCACACACACGCAAACACACCCCGACACACACTCAGACACACACTCAGACACACACTCATGCAAACACACTCAAACACACACTCAAACACACACTCAGACACACACTCAGACACACACTCAGACACACACTCATGCAAACACACTCAAACACACACTCAAACACACACTCATGATCATAGCAGGGGTTCAGTAAAGTCACGGGCATTGTTTCGATCCGCTTTAGTCTAGCCTCAGGGAAAGCCCTCGCAATTTATCTTTCAACAATAACCGGCGATACATGATATAAACAGTAGAGCCAAGCTTTTATCAGTTGTCGCTCACTTTGGGAATGAGCCAGGAATGCTTAAAGGAAGGCGCACAGACAGAGAAGGGGATGTTTGAGGACAATGACCTGAATTTAATAATACACTTGTCTTACAAACAGTATGGAGGGAAAGGAGCAAGATTATTGACTCATTGGGAATTATTATACAGTGTCTCAAAAATATAACATCATCTTTTTATTTCCTATTAAGAATTTATATTGTAGAATGAACTTATGAATAACGCATGTATAGTATCTGTCAGTTTGTAATCATTTGGACAAACACAATTGCATACAATATTTATCTATATTAATTATAGACATTACATTCATTTATGCTATACTGTATCCAAGCAGTAAAACACACAATTCTCCTCCCTGCACCACCCCCCTTTGTTTGCATGCATGTCACACCCCATGGAGAAATCACCGATAAAACGTTATATCCGATCCTTTTTTTGCCGCATGTCACAAAAACCTGTGGATGTTGTTTAGTCTGTAGTCTTTACATCATTTGTTAGACAAGGGAATTGTATGCATCACTACAGTAACAAGTGCACATTGTACGCGCTCAACAGTGGGTGCGGCATAGGCCAATTGAGTTCCTTCTTTTGTTCGCTATAGTTTCTGTAACAAGATCTGCTTCCTCCACTGTCCGAAGTGAAGAAGGGGAAAGTGATCTGGTGTCTTTTGAAAACCATTGCAAGATGAAGAAGAAGCTAAAACTTAGTAAAATGCTTTGAAAGCTTTGTGAATATGCTTTGAAAGCTTTGTGAATATGCTTTGTTGTTAGTCGATCCTTTTCATGACATGACTCGTTCCATTATGTAACTAATTTATGACTCCACCAAAATGAAGTCAGTGTCTGTTTTCGGGGTGGGCGATTTATTCCATGTACTGTGACACCCGTAGATATAATACTTGTCATTATTGCTCCAGCTCTTGAGAATGACCTCTTTGATTACACACTGTATTAAAAACTAAGACTAAAAGTGATTTCTTACATAAACCCATTAGATTGCATGAAAAATGTGTAAAAGAACACACAGTATACCATCATCCTATTTGGATTTCTTTGCTCAGACATTTTGACATGGTGTTTCTACCTTCAATTGTTTGTTATGGTTTTAGGCAAAAGGCAAAGAGAGACAATGGCTGAAGAACCAAGCACTGGGCGAACTGGATGATGCTAAGATCATCGATGGATTGACCGGAGAAAAGGCTATATATAAACGCAGAGGAGAGCTGGATCCGGAGGTGGCTTTGAACTTGAACTCTTCGTATTTCTTGTACTCCCAAGGCCCCACCTACAAACACCCTCTCGGTCTTCACTTAAGGCATAATTTTGACCTCAACAGTCAGACAGTACATTCCAGTGGTCCCTGAGATTGTTATTACGTCCAATGTTTTTTCACAGTCTCAACACACGCACAGCCTTTTTATGCTGTCACATGCGCCTCCATACTAATCATACACACCAAACATTATATTTAAACCTTTGCTTTTGAGCTCCGAGCACTGCATAGTTTCGGTCTGGCTTGAAGGTCTACTATAAAATAATTGTACCCAGTTTTTTTCTCAGCCTAGTAAGGTACACCTAACAAAACACTGTCCTCTGTACTTTATTTAACAGCCAATGATTACATTTTGCTATTTTGCTATGATTTTTGGATGACTGTTCTAGTTTGTCCTTATTTGCCTCCTGTAGCCTGGAAGCCCGCAGCAGAAACCCAAACGGTTACGTGTATTAGCTGACGTCTCGGGCAGTATGTACCGCTTCAACGGAGTGGACGGGCGCCTAGAGCGGTCTATGGAGGCTGTGTGTATGGTCATGGAGGCACTGGAGAGCTATGAGCACAAGTTCAAGGTGAAATGACTTAAGTACACATAAAACCTTATCAACAAAATAAGAGCTACAAATTAAACTCTTAAGTGAAGCTTTTTAGGCCATTGGTTCTAAAGATAAAGCAGATAAGAGCGAATAGAAGGAGATGGATGAGAAATCCGTGTGTGCTGAAAGGAGACAGACTTCCTGGCCCCTGACACTTAAGCCAATCACGTATCAGTGTCACACAGCGTGAAATGGCTTTTTCACAACATGACCCAGAAGAGCCTCAAGAGAAACTGACTTGCACTTGAGTGTGCTTAGTTAAACATTAAACACAAACTTAATCCTGTCTGAAACAACAGTGTTTTATCTGGTCAAGGTCAGTTTGTTAATGTAATTTGTTTATTAGAGACCAGTAATATGTATAATATAATATCACACAAAACAAAAATCTTATTTACTCACTTTGAAGTGTTCCTCTACCCAGCAACACTGATATAAACAGGTACGCCACACTGTCGCATACTCTTACAACTGCAGTCATAACCGGCTCTATTAGAAATAGCCCATATACATAATGTGTATCCTGATATAGCTGAGTGTAACTCACAGACCAGACCATTCCAGACTATAGATGCTCTGAAAGCTAATTCAATGAAGTGTAAAAATGTATTTGCAGTGTATGCATATTACATTAATCTTTTTGAATAGTTTAAAACAACCTGATTCAAAACAGCAATTGTACGTTTACGGACTGAACTGACACTACATCTACCTTCCTTGTTTGCAGTATGACATCATGGGTCACTCGGGTGATGGCTATGATATTGAGCTGGTCAGAGCTGACAAAATCCCTAAAAATAACAAGGAGAGACTCAAAGTCATGAAGGTATGAATTCAATATATACTCTTACTGTTATACTCTTATCTTATTTTGAGTTTCTGATCCCACAGACAATGCTTGCCCATGCTCAGTTCTGCATGAGCGGGGACTACACCCTGGAGGGCACTGAGGCCAGTATCAAGGAGCTGTCTCGAGAAGAGGCCGATGAGCACTTTGTGGTGGTGCTGAGTGATGCCAACCTGGAGCGTTACGGGATCCGACCTGAACGCTTCGCTAATGTTCTGACCTCGGACCCACAGGTCAACGCCTTCGCCATCTTTATTGGATCCCTGGGCGATCAGGCAGAAAGGTGAGAACGTGTCAACAGATGTGCAAGAAAAAACAGTAAAAGGACAATTAAGACAGGAGAGTCACAACCAATAATATTGTGTTTTTAAGTTCTGTACTTCTCTCCATCTGAGTATCACTCTCACAGTGTCTCTTAAATGAACTACTCCGCTTATTGCTATTCTGCTCCAGGCCCCATGTCCTGTCCTGATAAACATCTCTCCTCCATGCTCTGTGGTCTCTGAGTGAGGCTCTTTCTTTATGGTTTAAATGTGGTCATGAGCTGAAGAGCGTTGAGAATGACAATGACCCGTCTGCTTATATTTATCTATATGTTACACAGTTGTGTATATTGTATAATGAAACAGCTCCTTAAAATATGATGTGTGAAAAAAAACATTAACCTATGCACATGCAACTGTCAAAATAATGATGGTTACATACAGTATACTGGCAAGGGGTAGTTATGTTTTATTACATGATGACCAATTTCATCCATCCGTTCCTATGAGCCCCATTCACTGGAAATGTCAATTCAAACAAGCACTTCTCTGTCTTTGTGTTCATTTTAATGTGTACTGTTGTGTGTTGAAGACTGCAGAAGACCCTTCCAGCCGGGAGATCCTTCGTCGCCATGGACACCAAGCAGATCCCCCAAATCCTGCAGCAGATCTTCACATCCACAATGCTGTCCAGCGCCTGAGACAAAGAGACACTTTGTCCTCTTCAAACACACTCGAGTATTGTTACAATGTGCCCTTAAATGGTTTTCTGTGCCATATGATATAACACTATCAGGTCTGGTGAGTTTGGTAGCATCCCTTTAGGGGAAGTCATTGAACAATGTGTGCACAATAAAATGTCTTGTAATAGGCGCCTTTTGAAAACCGGTGGTGATTCACGTTAATGATTGTATTTCAGTAGACGACCTGCTTGTCCTGTTTCGTCTCAGTCAAGAAGAGGCTGTGAATTTGAAACTGGACATCCTCCTTATTTATGGTCCACCATGTCCAAAAAATAACCCAGACGAGCTGTAAGGGGTGACATGGACACACTGGTGGCCGACACTTGGACATGTATCACTGCTCCTTTGGCATGCTTGATCCTCAAACAGGGAATTTCCCACCTGACTGCACACTCTCTTTAAAGTATCCCGCCGGTGGTTGCCCCCCCCCCCCACTGTTTTTGAGCGTGCCTGTGACTCAGTGTATTCTCCCACAGCATCTATGTTAACCCTTTTCCTTCCTGGGACCTGGTGACGCCACGCCACTCTCCGTTCCGCAAGGAAGCTCAGATCGCCTTTCAAGACAGCGCCTTTACAGCCGCCTTTAACAAACATGGAGACACCTCTGCCATGACCGGACAAAAATAGACAAATCTGGACTGATTTAATATCTGAAAAATCTGCCTCATAGCTGCTGGTGTCAGTGATCATAATGGTGCACTGCTGAAAGATCATAGTTGAATTTTTTTTTCTCAGAAAGCTTCTCAAATCATATATTGTAAACTGCCTGCTGTAATTACATTTTTACAATTTTATTTCTCTGGGTAAAACATTAAGATCAATTTATTGTGTTTCCCTCGTCACTAATGACTTAATATAATCAAGTGTACGTTTAAAAATAGCCTCTGATGTTGTAAATTACTGTAATAAATCCATATCTAAGAATACATTTGCCCTGTAGTGCATTGTGATCTTTGATACTGATCCTAGTTCTTTCTGGCATAAACTTCAGGATTTCTTCAAGTCAGCTTCCCCACTCATTTCCTCCGTGGTCACTTTTTCCATTTGTCCTAATGATCTGTTCACTTAACCACAAATCTTCACAGAACCATGGATTTGTCCAGTACAAACTCCATCTTTTTCTTCATAATAATACACATGTGCGTTGTAATAGAACGTTGTTAGATAGTTGGTCTGCTCCAGTGTATGTTTTTCCAGATTCTCACTTACAATTGCATCTGACATTAAGTATGTAAATAGGGTTCTATCTGTCCCACAGTCTCTGCTTTGGCTCTGGGGGTCTATGGAAGGAGTGGTTACTTTTAGTCTTTTTTTCTAGACCTTATTGACGCACCATGGATTAACCCTCAAAGATATGGCTCACAAAGTGGGCTTAAACACACACACTTAGTACACACCTGGCCTCATATTCTAAAGAATTACAACATTGAGATAAGGTGTCTAGACTATAAGTGTATGACAAGTATTAGTCATAGGGAAGTGTGTTTCCCCTCTTTTGGGTTAGTCATTGTGGTCAAACATTTGTAAATAGGCTGATGTCATCTAAATGCAAGATTTTAGATCAGTTATAGATTTTTATGTAATATCCAGAAGTGGTAGAGTAGGCAATAATTTGACTCACGTAAGAGTACCGTTACTTCAAAATAATGTTACTCAAGTAAAAGTAAAAAGTACTCATTCACATAATTACTCGAGTAAGAATAGAAAAGTACTGGGTGGAATAAATTACTCGAGTACTGAGTAACTGTTTGAGCGAAATGTCAGATTATTTGTTGTTGTCAATTGTTGTTGATATTATTATATATATTGAAATATATATATATATATATATATAACTAAAAACGTAAATATTTTCAAAAATTAAGGCACAAGGAACAGAATTTCCACATCATCACATTTTTCACATAAAACTGTTCTTACAGGACACACAGAGGTGGTAAAAGTACTCTTACTCTTTCTAGATTTTCAATATTTTACTCAAGTAAGAGTACAGTTACTTCAAAATATTATTACTCAAGTAAAAGTAAAAAGTATTGTGCAGTAAAGCTACTCTATGGAGTACAATGATTTAAAAAGTTACTCAAATAAATGTAAGGTGAGTAAATGTGACATGAGTAAATGTAACTGAGTAAATGTAACTGAGTACTACACACCTCTGGTAAAATCTTTTTTCTTTACTTCTTAAATTAGTAACTCGGCAAATAAAATACATACAAATTTCCGAATGCTATTTTTTTTAAATAATAATCTAATAAATATATCATAATACACATATTTATCCTGATTAGGCCTACTGGGTCAAATCTGACTCAACAACATTGTACTATTCACCAGCAGTATAAACCAGCCATCTAATAGATTTACAGATGCTTCTCACGTGTTTACTTTGGGGCTATCAGTCACCCTCACTGACCCACAACTGACCGATTACTGACTGTAATTGATCACTAATGTCATGTCAAGCCAATAGAAAGAACTAGGGCAGTAAAGTGATTGTTCTAGTGTAAACAGGATGTGTGTGAAACTGCAGCCATGTGATTGATCTGAGCCTGTCACCTACGCCCAGCCCAAAGATTTTCACCCACAGCACAGTCAGGAATGTGTCTTATTTCCCAGTGTTTATTTGAAGATGTGGTTGGTAGATGTAAAACTTTCTCAAGCGTGTGTATAACATGTGTGACTTTACGATTGTAGAAAATGGAGCCTGATGAAGTACTGTAGTTAATGCACTCTTAAGACTGTAGAGGTAAAGTTGTAGTGGCCTTGAAAGGAGTTAGAAAATGTATTGAATCTGATTAGCAACAGACTTTCTTTGATTACCACCAGCAATATTTATAGTCTCTAGAGGGACTTAATAAAAACATACCATACAAGTTAGTATTCTGCTTTTGAACTATTGAGGAGTTACAATTTTGACTACTCAAAACATACTACCAGTCAATTTAAAGTTATATTATGCTCTTAGACAAGGTGTTCTTAGTACACTTTTAGTCCCTAAACTAAACTGATAAACAAACTTTACTTTGGAATTCTAAAAAACAGTGCAAGACCTCCCTCGTCGACCCTGCCCACTCCCACAGTGGCCACCTGACACCAACTGCTGTCAAATCCTAATTGAGTTGTGTGTTGAATATAGAAACTGGCCTTGAACCGACTCTAAGATGTAGTGTTGGTGCACCTGACAAGTATAAAACTGAGGCACAGATGTACGGGCAGCCGCTCAAAAGGCTCAAGTCATTTTGAAAAACTCCAGTACATAGAAAATTACATGACTGTGTTTCAGCTTCATTGATGCTAACCCAGTATTTATGACACTTTAAGTTAGAGGGAAGAGGAGGAGAAAGATCATAATCACCATGGCACCTCCTGAAGCTGTTTTAGATAAATGGATCTACTTGTTTGGCCAAATGAACCCACCTATTAAACATGAGCACTTAAAATGGGTGAAAAGAAGCCTAATAATAATAATGCATTAGTTTTATACAGCGCTTTTGTCAAGACTCAAAAACACTTTCCATTACATTATTCATTCACTCCACAGTCACACCTGGGGGTGGTAAGCTTCTTGTGTAGCCACAGCTGCCCTGGGGCACACTGACAGAGGGGGTGGCTGCCAGTCTGCGCCTACAGCCCCTCCAACCACAACCACCACATTCATTCATTCATTCATTCATAGGCAATGCGGATTAAGTGTCTTGCCCAGGGACGACAGCGTGTGCTTGGATGGGGACTCGAACCACCGACCCTCTGGTTGAAGGGCGAGCTAAAAAATGTCCAGCCAATTCAGACTACCTCATAGTAACTGATAAGTCAATTTGGCAGTGGTTAGTAAAAAATCTTAGCTGGCTATTCTCTTTTGATAAATACAAGCCACTCTGACCAGTGAGTCAATGTCAAGCCCCGGTCATAATATATCCCCAGACCTGTAAACCGTGAAGAATAGCTCCTTTACTAGCTCCAAAGATATTCATGTTGCTCCTCCTCAGGATGCCAGAGCCTGAATACAGAATGTCCAGACTGTATGTGGATGTGACGTCAGCCGATCCTAAACAAATTAACCACAATATTTTTAATACGTTTTCAAATTGTATCCACCACGTGATCATGAGAGAGCTTTTAACATTACATACGTGCCATGAAGCCGGAGAACGAAGAGGAGGAGCCAACTTTTGCAAAGCGATCATAGTTCTTGACAATCATATCCTTCATCAACTGTTGTATAATTTTGCTAAAACCAAATAATGACATCAGGGTATTTCCATTACATCATTTTTATATTAATATCAGTGACAGTTACCTTGCAGGCATCTGGAAGCGCACAATGTCCTGGATCTTCGACAGCATGTATTTGTTCATCTCATGAGGCAGGTGACCAATTGAGAGAAGCAGATTCCTCACCTCCATGATTGAAGGGTTACTGCTAAGGATCACGTCAGCGGCTGCAGCCCTCACATTTTTCTCGTAAATGCGTCTGTTCTGGTGGTAAACCCTATTCACTGTCTTTTTAACCTAAGATTAGACATTAGATCAATCTCCATCCAATAATACAATAATAAGATTTTTTTTTACCTCTTCTGTCATTAGACTGGTATCATATCTCTGCAGTGCTGTGAGAGAGATTGTGTTGTAAGCTCCGACCTCAGCCTCAATGTATTTAGTGAAAATGGGAATAGCCTCTGGAAGCAGGGAGTTCTTCAGAGCCAGTAAATACATCTGCACCTGAGACTCGTCCTGTGTGCTGCCTGGACCATTCAGAATCATGTTTTTCACCTGCACCACTGACTGCAAATAGACAACATCATCACTGTAACTTTTAACATCATCACTGTAACTTTTAACATCATCACTGTAACTTTTAACATCATCACTGTAACTTTTAACATCATCACTGTAACTTTTAACATCATCACTGTAACTTTTAACATCA
>JAVQKC010116535.1:0-18070 GCA_036025475.1 Philypnodon macrostomus
TCCCCCTCCTCTCCTCTTCTCTCTACTGCAACTTTGTTGTGATATAGGGCTGTACAAATAAAACTGAAATTGAATTGAACATTGAAGCTACCTCAATCAACCAATAATGGACTACTACAAGGTCTACTATTGGTTGATTGTTTTTAGGTCCCACAGAGTCCAGGATCTATGAATATATATAATATATTTTTTCAGTGTGCCTAATTGTATAGCCCTCTAATGCACTGTAAAGCTTATTTTGAGCAGTGCATGTTTTAACTTCTGTTATACATACAAGTTAATCATTAGGTATTATACACTAACTATTTTACTTTTTTTTTTTTACATTTTACAGTGTAGAGTTTAGCCCAGTATAACATTTCATAGCACTACTTGTTTGAGGCCATGACACGGGAACTTGTGCCACCACGCTGTGCTGGAGATGGTCACTGGCGGGAGGTCCCATACAAGCCCAGCGGTGAGTTTGTTTTGTGAATCTTCGGGTCCAAAGGATATGACCGCTTGTATATTGGCAGGTCCTTGGGAGGTCACTATGGGCCTGGGGAGAGGGTGGTAGAGAAAATGATAATCCGTAGTTAGCTTCTTCACATGTGGCTCATGGTAAAGATATCACACAATGGTAACTCATATGTGGAGATCACAGCTTGCACTTTGTCCCGGCTCCACTCCCTCCATATCATCGTTCTGTCATCTCCTAGCATGTCTTCAACAAGTTCATTTTAAGAAAGTGATTATTATTTTCGCTATGGGAAGGCCGCGGAGGACATTACTTACACTCAGGGTCACAATGGCATTTGCTGTTGACACTACAGAGCAAAGGTTCATGGGTAATTTGAATGAAATTATAGGGGCTGCGATGAATCCTGCTAGCGTGTGGGAGCCGGAGTGCCGAGATAATCAGGTAATTGCAGCTTTCATAATTGTGATTTATCAGAAAGGCAAAAGGCCAGCAGTGGGAAGTGACTGTAGCATGCTGTCTCCTTAGCCTTACCTGCCCCAGCTGCCACTGACCATATATATACAGTAGTTTTATGAGCAATAGAGAAGCATATTTAAGGGTGATAAGGCAGAACGAGACCCCATTAAAACTCTGGGGTCCATTTCATATTATCACAATGCTAAACGGTCTTGTCTTGGTTTACAGCAGGTAATATTGTCAATCAGTCATTGATGGCACATGGCTTTTATGACATTTATATATGACCTTAGTAGCAAAGGTCATAAATTATATTGCCATGAAGCCAGTGGAGATGAATGTATTGATGTAGGTTCAATAGTAAAATGCAGTTTCACAATTTTATTTTGTTAAATCAATGTTGTTAATGAATACAACATTTTGATTGGTTACAAATAACATGAAAAAAAATTATAATTATGTAAAATAGTATATAAATAGTATAATGCTAATACATCTTAGCTCGTTTGTGATCTCTATATATTTCATTGTCTTTTCTGGTGGAAGGGGCGTGTCCTTCTACATACAGTATATTGAATAATAAATCAAAGAGCTATAGGAATAAAAAATATATTGCCTAGTGGTGTGTTACTTTTGTAGACGTTGACTAAAGCCTGGACACCCAAGGCAAGAGGTCAAAACAGAGGTTGATGTTTATGGGTCAAATGCTCATTTCATAAAAAAAGTCTCTCTTCTCAAAACTCAGACATTTAGGTCAAACAGGTCTAAACGCCTTTTCCAGTTTTTCCTATTTCCCCATTTCAGATATCCGTATGGTGTCCGTGCTCTCTCGCCTCTGTAATGGAAAACTATTGCAGAAGCGTTTCGCCGTCAGCTCAGGGTCAAGGGGTCATCACTGATGTCACTCTCAAAGTAACCAGTACCAAATAGGTCCTGACATGTGCTTGCGCGCTGAGGGAATGAGACTGGACAGCTCCTCTGGCTTCACCACTGATAAGCCATAGAGAGGAATATGTGAGACTTGAACCCTGGCACTGTGACTCTTGAGAGGCTAATACAAACGGCTAAATGAAGGTGGGGTCGGATTGTGTTTGTTGATTGTGTTTTTTCACAAACTAAAATCTCATGTCTTGCAGTCCCCCCTCTAGACTTCAAAAGATAATTATTTATTTGATTTTGCAGGTGCATATAATGTATGTATACAGAATTAGAATGGTTTAATTGTCTTTCTTGTCTATATTTCACCTAATGTATAAAATGATCAACTAGATGCTAACACAATACTGCCTGACTTCACCAGTATTTTCCAGATGAAGGCCCAATGTTGAAATGTTGCTTTGTTTGATACAGTTTGTGAATCTTAATCATGTTTCTTCTTTCAAAATGTATTATAAAAAAAAAAAATTGAAATTATTATGTGTCTCATCCATCCCAATTAATAAGAATCATTTTCTAGCATAATTAGTATCAACTAATCAAGTTATATATGTATATATGTTTATGTTATGTTATGTTTTTTTTTTACTTAGGCCATGTCACGTTTTCATTGGGATATAGGCCATTAGACTGTTCCACTGAGGAAGTCGATTTATTTACCAGAGGTGGCCAGCCTCACGAAAAGAGCTGATTTAGTCAAAAATCTTGTTTTTGTCAAAAAATGACTTAGGCCATTATTTTAATAAGGTGTCTGTATAACATTCTATTGACTAGCAACAAAAGCAGTTATCATAGTCTCTCAGTTGGCTCCATGTAAGTGACAGCTCTCTCACACTTGTCTCATCCTCCTTCATCTCGAGTCCCACGGTGAAACAAATTCTCCTTGTTCTGTGTCAGATGCGTGTCATGTAGCGTGGGATTTGCTCTATGCACATCTGGTACACGCCTGTTTGTTCTGCAAAGACTCACGGTGCCATTGTCGCCACACAGCGTGAATGTCGCCATTCTCTGTCCACCGCCTCTCGCATCCATCCACACGTCAAGTGAACGCTCTGGAAACGGCTGAATCTAGACAGAAAAAATGTTTTAGGGTTAAGACATCTATCTTTTTCATTATTACTTTCTTATTTCTGTCTCTCTTCTTTGATTGTTCGACTCGGAGCTCACACAAAGCTTGACGGAATGAACAGGAGACTGGCATTTTCTGATGGAGTTACACCCCACAAGTCGAGTCAATCAGGGGCTCTGTGGAGGGGAACGAATATATAAGTTTCTGACAAAGGTGCCAGCGAGATCGTCTGGCCGCCATGACAACAAATCCATAGTGCTAAAAAGCCAAAGAAATACCAGAGTTAAGGCAGTAAAGCATCATTTTTCAATTTTGGACTAAGTTGGTCCTTCAACGTGAAAGCTTCACAATAAATATAATAATAATAATAATATTAATAATAATTATAATAATTATTATAATAATTAATAATAATAATAATAATGCATCAGTTTTATATAGCGCTTTTCTCAAGACTCAAAGACATTTTATATTTACATTATTCATTCACTCCTCAGTCACACCCAGTGGTGGTAAGCTACTTATGTAACCACAGCTGCCCTGGGGCACACTGACAGAGGCACCTCCGACCACCACCAAACACCAATCACACAACCACATTCATTCATATACAGTATGTGCTCCAGCGGGGATTTGAAACCGGCTTAGAAACCGGCGAATGCTTACCACCTGCGCCACTTCTGTCCAAGTCTGATACATATCTCCATTTTAGAAACACCTACAGGCACCAAATGTTGCAGTCCTTATACTTCACTTTATTGTCATTCTCACTTTAATTCATTGGGCATTTTACACCTCAAAATGCTCCATCCAATTCTGCCATGAATCAGGGAAGTTTCACAATGAGACACGTTCCAATAAGTGTCTTAACCGTAAAACAGAAATCCTTGGGAGCCAATCAAAGCACACCTTTTCTCTGTCCATAACACTATTTCATACCAATTATTGCCCCCACTGAGCAGCTGACAGGCCGCACATCTCCCGGTAATCCTGAAATGACGGGCGGATTGAAGGGGAAGCCTTGCAGTGATTTGTGACAAAGTATGGACTTGTGTACTTAGAAACGTCAGAGCAGTTTGTCTTCATGGTTGTATGGTAACACCTTTTTGATTTGATGCAAGGGTTTTAGCCTGTCTGAGCTCATATTATACTCCTGTGGTTTACTGTGCATCACCATTCAAGGTCTAAATTGAAAAACTGCCTCTCTGTGTCCATTTGATGTTCAGTACGAAGACCAACACAAAATATTCTTTCTGTGACTTAACTGACTCTACAGGTGAAGTAGAGAAAAATCATCAGTCATCATCATCACCAACAATACAAATGTTTAAAATTCCTGGATCATTTGGTTGACTGAGATGAAGGTGAGGAATTCTATTGTTTTCAGATCAGCGAGCAAGCTGTGAAATGAATGTATCGACCATGGTTTCTATGAGAATAATGCCAAATAAATCAAGCTAGGAAGTATAAATCAGCAATAACTTCTTGGTGACTCATTTTGAACGGTTTGGTAATATCAGGTAGCAATTTCAAAACACAAAAGTTGACCAAATGTAATTAATGAAAAAATGATATCTTTACTGTCTTTGTCTTTACTGTAAACGCCTACATGTCAACTCAATTGACAACAGAACAATAGCTTTAGTATATGTAGTGTCTTACCTGAAGGGTTGCATTGCCACATTTAGTTTTATTTCACACCCCAATCTTTCAGTATTGTTCTTAAAAACCCTTGACGCAGGCATATCCATGGACACCAGCTATAAAGATGTTTGCTTTGTTTGACTGTTACCCATAAAACCCAACCTCTTTTTTTTGTTCTGTTGACGCCCCTAAGTCTTAAACCTTCCCGCCTGTTATATTTCCTACACATCAATATGTCACCTAGTTCCTCTATAGCAGGATGTCAACCTAATGCAACTCTGGGGTTAAGAAAACACCATCTTTACCGCTGACGGATCGCCTGCCACCGCTCAACACAAAAGTTTAGAAATGTGATCCGGCTGTCATCCCAGAATCTCTTCCCCATTCAGATGCAGTCTAGCTTGGCCGTCCCGTTAGTTACATGGATCAGAGAGCAGAAACTTCACTCCAACTTACTGCGAGAAGGAACGCAGCTCATCTTAATGTAAACAATTGGGCCCAGCGGTGCACCTACCAAAATAGACACGGCCTCTGAGAGCTGGTTTTTGCAGAGATAATGTGATTTTACTTATAGTAGTCATACAAGACAAATAAACTCAATGATTGTGGCTAAAACATGTAGGTCTTGTCATCAATTTGACTTTGATGTTTTTACTGCAAATGGTAATACAAAACACACAAGAATACATGTTTCTTTATCTCTAACCTTGGCGTGAACTACAGATGACCCTTTGAGTCAACTGCATTAGCTTTGGGGTGGTCAGGCTAAAGTGTGTGTGTGTGTGTGGGGGGGGGGGTCCGAGGGGGATTTTTCATGTTCTCCATTACAGTTGTTTAGGTTAGAGGGGTTAACTCAATGAGGCTAAGTAAGTTTGAACTGTGAATCACATCAGCGGACCTGTGCATTCACTTATGCACAATTGCAAATGTGCAGCTCTAAGGTAATCGCATTACGTCTGCTTTATATAAATGAAAAGACTGAGGCCCAGTGAATGGCATGTATTAAGTGGACTTAATTTAACATGCTAGTTTTAAAGGACTCAGACAGAGGTTCAGCTGTTTTCCACTGGTCCACGTTGTTAAGCTGCATAGAATCCAACAGAGTCCAACATTAGACAAAATAAGCAACTAAACTAAAATGTGAAGCTCAGTCACACTGATGGAAAGCTCCACCCTGAAATACATTTATATAAACCCGTCCAAGTGTTTTTAAGAAAATGTTTTGTTTTCTGTCCTCTATATATTTCTTCAGCTGAACCCTTTCATCTCCCCAGACAGAGCCTGAGACTGATTTATTATAGATTTTCTGTGTTTTGATTGTTTTGCTGAGAAGCAGGATGGGAAGATGGGACTTCCAGCTGTTCTGAATGCTTGGGAGTCCTGGGAGCCCTGGCCCGGCTGCCCTACCGACTGGTCTGGCCGAGTGGGCATGCGCCGTTATGGGCCCGCAGCGGGGGGTTGATGGGGGTGCACAGGCTGGGCCAGAGAGGCCACAGATTCCTTAAATGACTTGGCATGATGGAATAGAGGAGGGTTAGGATCCAGCTTTTTGAAGGAATCAAAACTATTATGTGTTTGATGTTGTAGGATAGAGTAAAGTCATTGAGGCACAGTAACACATAATAATGGTCATGTTCACATGTATATTTCATAATAAATGATGTTATGATAATTCTAATTCTATCGTGTTTGAATCCACATTGGAAATGTTTTCCAACCTTTACCGAATAAGGCCCCAAGATGCAAACCAACAGAAGGACCCCCATTAGATAGTAATTCATCTGGAAGCCCTGGGACCCCAACCACATTATCACATAAGAGTGCTGCCAGCTTTTGAATGGGCTGCAGTGCTGTGGTGAAATACATGGAGAACTAGAAAGCACTCAGAGAGCACAGACCTCCGCCAAGGCAGCTCACCCCCAAAATATAATCAACTGGTCTTTATGTAATTTCATCCAAATTGGTGCAGTATTGTTTGAGTGAAGTTGCTAACAGATTCAAAAACCCTGTATCCAGAGCATGTTTCAGATCACAACAAAATCTAATAAATTGACCCTTGTGTTATTCCTGACCTTCCCTGAAAATGCTCAATACTTTCTTGTGTGAATTTGCAAACAGACAAACCAATGGAGGGGAAATCATAACCTCTTTGGTATTTCAAAGCAATTTTCGAAGAAGGAAGTCTCCAATTGTCAAAACAGTACACAAGTTCTGTCCTCAACCATAACATGCCATAATCACAGCCTTTTGATGTGCTACACTGGTCCATCACATTTACCATATGATTTTCAATCACAATCATTCCCACTTGTATTTAGTGCTGCAGCATACATGTGGCTCTAATATATTTTTATAATCAGAGGCTTTGAATCTGAGTCAGCTAAAGTGATCTTTCAGTGAGCTTGTGCTTTTGTGGTAAAGAATCACAGGGCCGCATGTGTGAAATGCAGAAAAAAATGAAGCTGATCAGGTGCGGAAAAGAGAAAAAAAATACTGCCTTCAACTTTTTAAAGACTTTTCAGCATTTGTTCTGCACACTTACCTACGCAAACTCCAAGGGGCCACAGAGACTGGGGTCCCATTTCAGGCCCAGCGTGGAGCCGGAGAGCTCGTCAGCTGTAAAATGAGAGCGCCGGAGCGCGGTGTGAAAATGGATTAGGCTCGCTGAGATAAGGGGAGCCCTCAGCGCGCCTTCAATGGGGAAAAAGAACTGCTGTACAAATTGTTTTTGGTACATTAAGTACCTGTTACTTTATTTCACAGATGGAAAACAATAACACAGGCTCCGGGGTCGGAACCACTGCAGCATTGAGGAATGGAGAGAGGTTTTTGCCCACCTAGCACCCTGGGAGATTGGCCCTCTGTCTTAATATGCAAAGTGATTAGAAATATTCTGACAAACCTGGCATATGAAGATAAATGGCATAGCTGGGACTGGCAGCCAACATGCGACTGCAGTGGGAAATCATATTGAATATCTATCAAAATAAAAAAATAAAATAAAAAGGCTGAACGGCGCCACTCAGCAAACAGGGCAGGGTTTTTTCATTAATAGGCCCGTAGCTGCTGCACCGGGGCCCCCCAAATTAAATGAGTGCGTCAGATGTGGGATGATTTATACATTTGGACTGATCTAACAACGCAGTGGAATAGCTATGACACTCTGACAAGGCAACAATGGATATGAAAAATGAGCCAATACCACAGCTCTAAATCTGAAGACTTTCAAAGCCAAATGCACGCATACAATCGAAACCCTCTAACATACTCACAGGTATAATGAAAATAAAGTAGTGAAAAAATCCCCTTAAGACCGGGGAGCACAATTTTAGCTTAAATCATTCAGTGTTTATATGAATGGAGCGACTGAGACAAATGGGTCCAAGTGGCAGCATGTTACCATTTCTGATGTCTTTTTATTTCTTTGTATTTTACTTAGCAGCCGAATGGAAAGCACATCACTTCACAGCAAAATGAAATATCAGGCTTTTCACAACACTTTGACTCAATAGGAAAACGTCAAATCAAGTGAGACTGAAAACACTTCAATTCTAGCTCTATCAAGTTTAATGTCATTTATTGTTGCAGTTTCTTTATGTTCTTTAGCTTATAGCAACTTTTCCCTTCATGGGTATGGCACAAAAGTAGGTGTCAGAAAATTTCATGATCAAAGACATATATTTGTGTTAAATTAATACAATTTTATAAAAATCCTGCAAGCAAAATTTGTGGGGTTTTTTGTGCATAGCGGAGGACTATTATGGGTGCAGTTTTCAAAAATCTTTGCTAATTTTTTAAAAATTATATTGTCTTTGTTGCTGCAGTATGATGCTGTATATCAAAATATATTATGTCATGACCCTTACAGAAAAGTCCTAGAAGAAAGCAGTCTTTATAATTGCATGGTGTGGAGGCCTTATAGCAGATGAAGTGATAAAAACCAACATGATGGGCTGGAGCATTTTTGCTTTTCTTAGTATTGTCCTTTTACCCTCTCATTCTGCGTCTGATGAAAAACTGCACTTGGTGTTCCTCAGAGCTCAGCAGATTTAGAGGAAACAATTACCAGTGCGGTGATCTCTGCTTCTCCAGTCGCACCGATAAACAGCCAAACGCCTTGAGGTGTAGTCATGAAATGATACAGTCCTTAAACGGGTTAAATTCCATTGTTTGAATGCCCCTACATCTTCTCATTTCATCCTATGGCTGCATTTCTATAGCTTTTATTTCACAAAAGAAAGTGTGGACACAATTTTTTGTCGATGGGGGCAAAAAAGGCCATGAAAAGCCCATCTTCACAGAACATTAGAGTTTGCCAAACAACCCAAAGCTATGATGGGGTATATCAAAACTGACACGTCAGTTGACAACTAAGTTTATTGCTTATTGAGGTATATTTCACTAAGAGACCTGTGCAGTATTATTTGAGGTTCAGCAGAGTCTGATGATAGTTATACCATTACCAAGCATCAGTCAGTTAGTGCTTAAAGGCTATATGCTGCATGCACTGCAGGCTCACAAAACATCATTGTGATTCTGGTGGAATAAATTGTCATATTATGTGACACTATAGAAGAGTCTTGGCGCTCATACTATACTAATGCAAATGTATGATATGATGAATTTTGTGTAAATGTATGTTTTTGTCTTCTCCTGCTTCTGCAAATTTGAACCTTTTTGCCCCATATTAAAAACGTGTTTGTACATTTTATTATTTATTATATATTTATTATATGTATTATTATTATTGTTATTATTATTATTATTATTATTATTATTATTATTATTGTTGTTGTTATTGTTATTGTTATTGTTATTATTATTATTATTATGTATAATTCTTTAGTTAGTTCAGCCTTTCCTTTTAGCTTTTTCCAGCACAAATGTGAACATATGTGACCACTTGCAATGGCTTTTGCCATTACACAGATTCTAGTTATGAGTTTTCAATTAGAAACTGAATTAGCATTCTTTGCGTCTCCTCTCCTTGTTGAGTTAACACATAACAGTGAGTCCCTCCTTCCATCATACCAACGTGATATTTCGTTATGACAACCACACAGTGATATGATCATGTGTAATTTGTGTCTTTATCCCACAGTACTGTACAATACTGAGAGAACGAGACAGGCCAAAGAAGGAGATGAAAAATAGAAGTGTGCTGACAGCAGTGAAGCGCTCTGAGCAGGAGAGGAGAAGGCCAAGTGCAGCGAGCTCAGCGGAGTGATTGAATGATCCCATTCTGGGCTCTTTGTTAGACACTAGGCAGCGATGTATGAAGATTGATACACAAGTGCTCAACTCGCTTTGCTGGATCATCAAACGGATTGATATTATACTCCAGCCAAGGATGAAGACAAAGTAAATGTTATCATACTCAATACTGGGGCTTGTCAGAAGCGGGAAATCATCCCGTGTCGCTGGTTAGGGGAGCGTTTCACAGAGTGTCATGAGAATTTATCTGAGAGATGTGGCTCTAAGCAGTGTGCAGCCCCAGCTGTACCATAAAGATGGAAAGATTAAATTACATCATTGTGCCATACTGAACCACATTTAATCCAGGACTATTATGTTTGTCCCCACAGACACTGTAGATCCCTGCTCCTCTTATCATCCAGCCATTTATTGTCATTGGAATAACATTATTCATGCTGATATCATTATTTAGATAACACAGGCATTACAGCACATGATTTGTTTATCTGCTGTTCAACAAGGGCTCCACATCACCCCAGAGGTTTGTGCAGGCTCTACATTATTCCACAGTCCTACAGCAGTCAAACCAAAGGAGATAATGTATGTCGATAGCAGCTTTGTGAACTATGGGACTTTTACACAGTGGCAGAAGATACACACCATTGTGCAAATATTCTTTATGTGTTTTAGTGTAGCACACGGATCCTGATACCACCTCCTTAGTTATTTTTATACAGGTAATGGAGGTAATAGAGTGTTGAATGCTGCCTGTAAAGCTGTCATTCTTCTCGTGCATATAGTTGCCTGATCATGTCACAAGCTCTCTAAAATCCATGTGGGAAAACCCTCCAGACTGTGGCACAGATATATCTCTTTACATTCACTTTTTACACGTACTCAACTTGAACACAGGAGCAGGCGGGGCTTTCAGAAAGATATACTGCTTGTCATTTTCATATTGAAATTCCAGCCTGTGGCCCTAGTGCTTTATTATACCCTGGCCATTGTTTTTACATGGAGTTCGGTTGAATCATAAAGGTGCCGTATATTCATAAAAAGATTGAATATAACGTTTGAGCCAAGAGGTGATATGATCTGGAGCTTTCTAAAATAAGAAATTGGTAAATAATACATTCTTGTTTAAGATATCCTAATAATTATGTTACTACAACTAGCAACTTTTAATATAAATACAGTAAATTAGTTTTTATATCACATATTGCCCACCTCTACCCAGACGGCACAAGAGTGTGTATCCAAAATGTATGGCAGGTTGAAAAAAGGGTGTTTTAGATTTGAGTTAAAGGCTCTATCGGGGACAAACTTCTCTGACACACAAAGCCACATGATCCATCTCCCGTTTTAGCTGGTGTCAGGACCATTTTATGTGATGATGATTTGATGCTCGGGCACCGGGTCTCCCCTCCTCTTTCTACAGCTAAGATTGAGCTATGATAGTCTGAGCAGGGATCTCCACAACATGAGGCCCTGCTATACATCTCACAGACAAATCCCTTAGCTACCAACCTACCAGGCTTAGATGATGCACAGCTGTGGACATTATTTAACACATTTCTTTTTTTTTAATCAAAAGCTATAATGTATGTCTTTCTCAGCCGTAGACTTAAAGATCAAAATTAAATAAAGATTGCCTATATGAATGTTTTTGTGAGTCTGCCTCAGGTCAGCTGTGGCTACAGAGGTTGCTTACCACCACCTTGACAGAAGATTGAATGAATAATGAGTTGCTATGCCTTGAAAAGCACTTTTTAAAAAACCCAACCTTATGTTAATTATTAGGATAATATTGGCCTTGTTCAAACTATATTCGATAATGCACTGTTTATGACTTTCCTTTTGCATAAACTGCATGGAATCAATAGCCCCGCCTTCACCTGTAGTTGAATCCATTTAATATGTTGCTGTTATGATGATAGTCATAAATGTTGTAAATCCGTTGTCCAATAATGTGTCAGTATGTGGTGTTTGTAATAACCCTGTACTTGGGCCTTAGAGACCCTGTGTAAATGAGACGGTTCTGCTACATTAGCTTCATAACACCATAATCCTTTCTCCATAAACCATTACATGCGCCGCAACATTTCTGATTTATGGAGGATCGAGAATCAATGGGAAAAAATGAATGCTCGCAAAAGCGTCCCTGGGACAATATTGAGCAGATTTTAATTGTGATTTTGCTCAAGTGGCTGTTAGGCAGATGATGAATGGGGTCTAACCTTCCAGTCTGCCTCGCACTGGAGAGAGTCTTTAATATGACAATTAAGTGTCTGTCTTTGAGGTTTTATTGTATCTTTCTCTCTCTATCATGTGGGCAGTTCAAGTCCTCCCCACCCTCCCCCTTCCCCTTCTTCTATCTCTCCTCTTCACATCACTTCATCTGTACAGTGCAGCTTTTTGCCCAGATTAAATTGTGACTCCGGTTTTCTCCATCTCCCCGCACTTACTTATGTTTTATGACACGCACTAAATCAATTTTATGTTGTTATTGATTTTTCTTCTTTTTTCTTTCTCTTTTCTTATTACCCTCTCGCTAAAATCCACACAAACCGTTTTGGCTTTTGCTCCTGGATTCTATTCACTCTTGTCTCCTCTTGACCTTAAGTTCTGTACGTGCCTGTGTTCATATAAGGCTTAATAAAACACCAATAAAAGACATCTACATCCCGGCCGTTCTCCAACCAAACACACTGTTAAATTTAAAGTCTTTGCTACACACAAATGATATGCCCTTTTCAAGCATTTACATCAATTTTGTATCCTTCTAGAATAGAATTATACATGTTTTTATTCAAAATATTATAGATTTATTGAACATTTATATTTATAGATTTATTGCTTTGTCTTACTTTTTGGTAAGGCCCTCTTTTCCCTTGCCGGCCATGCCCAATTCATCCTTACAGCTAAAGCAAATGATGCAGTGTAATAAAAAGGCTTCTTCACTTGTAGAACCAAGCGTGTTCAGCTCCCGAGAAGGTCGGCCCCCTCAGCATAAAGGATGACAAGCTGGATCTCAGAAACGTACAAAGAAATACTTTGTTTGATACTTTATAAAGATACAAAAATAATTTCCATTTTCATCAGTAAATAAAAAAAAAGCTCTGGATTGATTTTTATCTTCACCTTCAACATTATGAACCACAATACCTGCATCACAATGCTTGCAATCTCTTTTGACAGTTTTTATATTTTTCATTTTATTTACAAGTGTTTGCATACGGAGCCAACAGAACTGAAGGCCACAATTTTCAAGGATTGTTTGAAGCATTTAGAAGATGCGACTGAATACAAATTGACAAACACCAGTGAATGTACTCTACAAATACATTTTTTTTAATAACATCGATAATTGGCAAAATTGAAAGATATAATGCATTTTAACATTGCTGTTTGTATGCCCCTTCAACAGTCTAGGCTCTTGTGCAGTGCTTCAGAAAGAATTAATGGGTTAATTGCAGTTAGCTGGCTTGATCTCAATCAATTTGTCCCTGTCTGTTGGCAGGTGCCCAGGCCTAAACCCCCAGTGTTGGCTCCGTTAGGACTCCCAGCTCTGAGCTAAGCAGCGGCATCAATGGTAAGGTCAGGGCCTCCTCTTGCTTTTCATTTCATTCTTATAGGACATCGTTCACATCAAAGTTGGTATTGAGACTCCCTCCATCGGAAATCCTGGTTTGGCAAAAAAAAGCGAGATCTGGAAGAAAAGCATGAGGGTCTTGACCCAGCATGGTGGAAGAAATCAGACTGCTGATAGCCAAAAGAGTAATGCCCCTATGCACTTGACATTAATTAACATAAAAAATAGACCGCTTCCTGCAACTATGGGCCTTAGGTGGGATACACTCTGAAATTCATCCACTAAGGGCAATTTAGAGTCAACTAATTGCCTAACACATGCAAGAAGGTTGGTAGGAAGCTATAGGCTACCATGAGAGAAGCCAGGGTACCAAGGAGGACATGCATACCACCATATTTATATATCATATACAAAGCCCTATAGTCAAGTAGAGACTGCTGGCTGGTGAAAGTTGCCAAAGTTTTACAAAGACACAAATTGAGCCTGACTGTCAGATAAAAGCAGTTCTATAAGTTCTTTCCTCTTAGCCCGTGTTCCTAGCTCTCGTAGACAGCTTCAAATTATGATGTGGATTGACGTGCAGCAGCTGTCCCGTCTCCAGGGCCCTGTCCGTCACCTCGCGGTCAGCTCTGACAGCACTATGATGGATTAGGAATTGTCATCCAGGACGCTTGTCACTTGTTTACAAGACGGCCATTCCTCATCTCTCACCACGGGTCTTATAATCCGGCTGACACTACTCCAAAACCCCACCCCGCAGCCGCCAACACACCGCCATACAAGACAACACCATACATTACAACCAGCATTTTTTTTTATTCTTTTCATCCCCCTAACCTTTCTGTGTCGCCCCCTCTGACGTCCCAGGGCTGAAAACAGTCAACACATTTAATGCATTAATATACGTGTTTTGTTCAACAATCTCTGGGGCGATGTCTTGTGCTGTCAACCTCTACCCCTGAGAACTGACTGAGTTTGATACAAACATCCCAGTGGGAGAGGAAGGGAGGGGGGTGCGCACCTAAACAGCATTTTGTTATTTCAACAACACGGCTTTTACATCTGCTTGGCCAATCTAATCTAAGACATTTATTTCAAGAAATACTGCAGAAACAGTGAAGAAGAACACTCATGTATAATTTTATCATATTGTATTCATAGGATTCAAAATAATTTATTCTTCTTCTCTTTGTTTTTTTCTGATTAGGGGTCATGATTGACAATACCAGCGACTATGAACCTTAGAACAGTTCACCCTGGACTGTGGCCTGTTAGTGTCTCAAGACTGACATACACAACCATTCACTTTTGAGTTTTCAAACTTCCCCTAAAGAACCATTTATCTATCTATGCTCTACCTTCACTGAAATAATGTCTCTGATGTTAGATTGAGTACTCTCCTGTGATTAGTCCTTTTCTTACATGCCTGTAATTGGTTCATTAGCTGCTACACTGAAATATGTGCTAATACTGGCAGAGCTAATGAGCATCTCAACAGATCCCATGAGTATGTACTACATATGTTTTATCTTTCTGTATTTTATCTTTCTGTATTTCATCCTGTGGACGATTTAACTGTGTTGGAAAAATGTAAATAAATGTTATTAATTCTGCTGCAGATAATGTTATTAGATATCAGAGAGGTCAAACTGTATTTCTTTTGCTGGCTTTAAGGTAGGCAATAGCTTGAGCAGATCCAGTCTGAACTGAAGGTCTTTGGCAGCTATCCTAAAGGGAGAATGAGTGGATGCCATCTCTGCCGCTGAGCCTCTGACGGCAGTCCCAGTGTGGTTCTCAAGAAACACCATCATCTTCTCCTATCTGCCTTTATGGTCCTCTCTGTGGATGCTGCCACGGCCGGTCTGGGGAAAGGGGCACTAAGCACAAGCCTACATTGAGCATATTGTCATCAAATTAAAGAAATGTGAACGCTCCCTTGCTGGTGGCATAACTGCTGCCATGAGAGCCATCATAATTGGCTCTGAAAACATGTGTAATTGCCTTCAGCTGGCGTTCTTTTACAGTTGACATTGTGAAGACGACAGCGGGCCATTATTGAACTGAATATGCAGCTTGTTTTACAATGGCAGTCGTAATTGAAATATGGTACATCTGAGTGGAAGATCACGCTGAAGCTTCAGATAATCACCTGACCGGGGAGTCATTGTGCCCACAATCTGTGCCGCGTTTGGGGCAGAAGAGTCTGGGGAAGGCAGGGTGACTGGGGCAAATTGGTAAGAGGGAATTTTTAGTTTGTTGGCTCTGATTTTCAAAGCACTTCTGGATTGCCAGCCTGGCATTCCTGGGCTCCTTGTATCACCACATTTATCCTGTGCCCTCCCTCCCTTCCTTCTACTCTCTCAGAAGCTCACCCCTCTGCTACTTTAAGCGAACCACTTCCCCTTTAAGAGCTAACAGATGGCTGCAGATGCTAGATTTTACTTCCATTTCATTCATATTTTTAGAGCTTTTTTCTGCCATATACGTTTCGTAAAAGTGTTCTGAGATTATTTTTACCATCATTTCCTGATCTTGCGTCACAATAATGTGCCTTATTGCATTATTTTTTCATCTCAGACACATCCTTGCACCACTTTTTTTAGTGAGTGCTTTCACTTCCCAATAAACAGGAGTTGCATTTCAAAACCAGGTATAGTCTCTTTTCCTGGAAGAAGAGTGTCAATGTTTCTCCTTTGCTGCAGTCTGTGTCTGTTCCACAAAGCGTGCAGGTACCTCTGCCTCTTCAATCTACCCCCACCCCTTTCACCATTATCTTATATTTGGGCATAAACACACAGACTGTGCAACCCGATAATATGCAATTAAAAACAAAGATCATTAAAAAGTTATTGGTGTCTGCCTAATTACTATAACTTTACCCCCCTTATAATGAGCGTGCATGGGTATCGATCCAGAGCAAATCTCCTTTTCCTCCTGGAAAAAAGAAGGTAGTTACTTTGTGTTAAATCATTAATATAGTAATGATTTTTCCAGAAGACTCTCAATTAAGACCGGAGCAGAAAATGACCCAGGGGAGTTGAGGCTCACGCTCTTTAAAAGTGTGATGTTCCAAATATATCCTAGTGGCTACTTTCACCGGAGAATATGGAGAGGGTCGAGCCGTGTTGTTGAATAATTTAGACTTAGGGCCTATATGTTGATTAGGATGTGTGTAAATGTGTTTGTATGTGTTTCTGTGTTAAAGGTTCCCCGGTTCACGAAATACAGTATGTGTGTGAGCAGTGATTTAGTTGTTTTACGTGAAGCAAGAGAATATAAGAGAAGCTTAATGAAAGTGAATTAAAACAGGCCTCGTGAGCAGAGAAAATGACCATGTGTAAATAATGGTTCTCTTATCATTAAAAAAGTAATCTAAGGCAGAAAATATATAACATCAATATCAATCTTATGTCATGAAAAAAACATCATGAAAAAAATAAATAAAAATACAATACATTCAAATATTATATTATATTGGATCATAGTCTCAGGCCCTCTGGATGTTACAGTAAAAACACTGTGTTGCTGTCATATATTTAGCATTCGCATGTATTGGTCTTTGTAATTTAAATGCCTCTTGTTTGAGAGCTCTGCTCACCTCACCACCCTGCCCTAACCCCCCCACCCACCCACACACACACACACAAATACATATACACACACACGCATACACACACATAAACACACACACACACACTCACACACTGTTGATTCTGCCAAAAGGGCCTCAACAATGACTTCATTTGTCTGTCTATTATCCCAACACCTGCAAGAAAATCTGTCTCAATTTTCTTCTCTCTGCTCTTGCCCCTGTCTTTCTATGTCGCTCCTGCCGAGGCTCTGCTGGGGCCCCTTAGCTGCCCCTGCCTCTATGTGTGCAGGCTTTTGCCATCCCACCATGCATTGTGTCTATGCCAAGCCCCGGTGCCAATTCACACCCATGCACCAAATACTTGCATTGACCCTGGCTTTTCTTTTCATGTGCACTTTGCTGAGGCCCCTGAGCCAAATGCACACAAGCAGCGACGAAGGCATTGCTTAGCTCCGAGCAAGACACATATGTTCGGATAACAGTTTGTGTTTTGTATATTATATTTGTTTAGATTTGGCTTTGTGGGTTTAACTTGATTTAATCCTGGTTTTGCTTTGAACCTATGCCTTAGTCATGGTTTAGTCCTTGTTTAGGCTTCGTTTAGATTATATGGACCAAGGTTATTGCTGCTTTAGTCCTGGTTTGATTCCATGTTTTTATCTATTTTATCCCTAGTTTCTTACACCAATTGACCTAGTTATAGTAGTCCTGGTTTAGACCTAGTTTAGGCCTTATATTCTGCAAGTTTAGTCCTGGTTTAGACCTAGTTTAGGACTTATATTCTGTCAGTTTAGTCCTGGTTTAGACCTAGTTTAGGACTTATTTTCTGCCAGTTTAATCCTGGTTTAGACCTAGTTTAGGACTTATATTCTGTCAGTTTAGTCCTGGTTTAGACCTAGTTTAGGACTTATTTTCTGCCAGTTTAGTCCTGGTTTAGACCTAGTTTAGGACTTATTTTCTGCCAGTTTAGTCCTGGTTTAGACCTAGTTTAGGACTTATATTCTGTCAGTTAAGACCTGGTTTAGACCTAGTTTAGGACTTATATTCTGCCAGTTAAGTCCTGGTTTAGACCTAGTTTAGGCCTTATATTCTGCAAGTTTAGTCCTGGTTTAGACCTAGTTTAGG
>JAVQKC010116554.1:0-16466 GCA_036025475.1 Philypnodon macrostomus
CGGAGCTTTGTAGTTTACCGAAGTCGTACCAAAACATTTTGACGGAGCGCCTTGAGCGCCGTGTGACACAAAATCACTTGGAGGTCAGTAAGCACAACCAGAATTAATCCATATATAAAAGGTGCTCCGGATTATAAGGTGCACTGTTGGTTTTTGAGAAAATTAAAGGCTTTTAAGTGTGCCTTATAGTGCGGAGGATATGAATAGTATTTATTTGAATATTTCTGGAACACCGTTTTGAGAGCTTGTTTGAGAGATGAAATTACAGTTAAAATGCAAGCTTAAGAGCTGAGAAATGGATTTACAATATCAGTAATTGTCCTCAGAGATACTCCCTGGTCATTGTGATTATTGTGGAATATAATGTACCTCTTCACAGCGAGTTTGAACTAAGTGAGAATATTGTGTACTGAAAAACAAACAAATAAACGTGAAAGCCATTGCATCCCAACGCCTCACTCTCATCCCCTCTTGTCTAGAGCAGCCTAGCTCTAGAAGTGTTTGTCTGCAGAGAAAATGGAATCTGATGATGAAAGTACCCTTGAAGCACAGGCACACACTCAAACAGGGCTCCTAAATTTCACTGACATGGCAATATGACAGAAAATGTGTTTTCTTTCCCTGTGTGTGGTGGCAGGGCACACACACCGATGAGTGATGGAGCGATAGAAATGCCAGTGGAGGACGAAGGATGCCACTCCGAGATCTCGAAAGAGAGCACTGTAAAATTTGCCTAGTCAAACATACTTAAAAAAAACTGATAACAGAGAAAACAGCCTTAGAAATACTACATGAATTCATATGTTGTTTTCTAGCTCACATTTAGATTTTTTTTCCAGTGAGATTGATTTTGCAGTGTACAGCAAGGGACACTGAAACGAGGCAGATATGGGAATAGCGCGAATAAATGGATTGGTCTGACGGCAGAGGTGTGGAGAAGAAAATCAAGCAGGTCACCAGGGTCACAGCGGAGTTTTCACAGACCACAGGAGATGGGAGGGAGGTGGAGGAGGGGATCAGATGATGGTTAATGACAACTAGAGGAGAACAGGGTGCCAGACTGGGAATATGTATATGTATATCTATATCCATCTCCATCTCCTCTGGGCACTCCGGTTTCCCCTACCACTAAAAACATGTACAATAGGTTCCATGTTGGGCCCAGGATTCCCCTGAAAAAGTGATTCTGAATCTCAGTGGGACTTTGCTGGTTACAAAAAAAAAAACATCAACTTCTCATTGTGCCAACCAGTTTGCTTCTGTGCTGCTTACATCATGTGCTCTTATGGCTGAACAGAAGTAGCCTTTTATTTATGACAATTAACAGACACCGTGCAGCACTGTACAGTCATGGGAAAGCAGGATTAATCAAGTATTTAATCTATGTAATATGATCCCTATTGCTTCAGACATACATACTACTGTGAATGTGATACATGCCCTGCTTAGTATGAAGCACTTACTTCTCCCATTGTCGCAGATGCTTTTCCACACATGAGTGCTTAAAAATAAAACACTACAATACGGCTGTGAATCTCAATATAGCAGCCCTGTGAGGTCACAGCGACATTCTTGCAGCTCAAATCATCAAGTGGTAATAACATGTTTCACCCAAGGCTCAGTCCACCGCTCTGCTGAGCTGGGGACGCTCCAATCACATGTCAACAGCTAACACCAACTGGGCAAGGTGAAGTCCCTGAGATGGTTTAGAGTAGACCTTAACAAAGCCACACAGTTTGTTATATATAGTGATATACTACAGCCAATGAAAACAAAAGTGCTTCTTTATGTAAAAAGGTGAAATGGTGACGTGTTTTCAGCTCCTGAGAAGGTCAACACGTCATCATATAGGATTGCTCAAACATGCAATCATGAAACCAAGTACAACTCATGTTTTTGATAACAAGCCCTTAAAATCTAGCTAGCCCAACAGAGCTGGATGTTACATGAGCACTAAAGTGAGTGCTGGAATAGACACATCACTTGCTTTTTGCTATTTTTATTTCAGTAAACCCTTACAGGATCTGATGATTAGGGAAATCTATCTAGAGTCAATCCATTCCTGTCCATCAGCATTTTTCACCTGAGACCACCCCTAAATAGCTTCTGGGATGAACTTTCCTCCACTGATCAATAATGCATTGTTGCCTGTTTGCCTGTTAAGGTCAAGGCAATAAAAATGTCGTTATGAGATGTAAGTATTACCAAAAGGGGAGAGATACAAAATGGAAAATAGCACCTTAGGCAAAAAGGGGTGGAGTCAGAGAAGGAGATGAGTGTTAAAACGCTTGCACACACATAGATGATAAAAGATGCAGCATACATCAGTGAGTGTGAGGGAGACGGGAGGTTTTATTTTATACTCCATCATAATGCCAGGCACAGGCCGCCGGCTAAGCTCAACCATTCATCCACACATATGTTTATCTTCTGCCTGTCCCTCTGTTCCCAATTCAACCAATGTATAGCTTGTTTTTTAGCTTGTACTGAGCATGCTCTCTCCTTTTGGCACAATAATAAAATATGAAGCGGACAGTGAGAAACCTATTCAGGCACGGGGAGAACTTGCAAATTTGACACAGAAGGCTCTGCCACCATGCCACATGCTGTGAGGCAAGAGTGTAAACCATGATGATGATTATTTCTACACCATAATCATCACATGGGTGTATCTGGAGGGATTCATTTTCCTTCTGCTCTTCCCAATTCGCAAATGATATAAATGTGCCCCAATCAATAATGTATAATCCAACATTATTTACTTACAGTCAAATTCAGTGGCTGATGAATATTGCTGTTACTTTGTCCAAATATATTAAAGTGACTATGATGTTGCTAGTGGCTTTTTTTCCCTTTTCAATAACAGTATCAAAATGCATGCAACCGTTGACTCTTCCCATTATGAGTGTCAGCTTCAATTAGCACAGACAACACACGTATTGATCAGCGTCTGTCCGCCGTTTGCTCTGCTCCTCCTTAGAGGTCACCTGACAAGCCACACTGCTGCCTGAATTAAACAGTTACACACTGGTGCCAGAAATATGTGGATCAAAATAAAGCACCCGTACGGGATTTTGTTAAATATTGTCCCTTTAGAATTATATGGTTCTATCTGACATTTTTGGATACCTAATCTTTATAATGGCAAGTGTTATTGACTTGACTAGGTTCTATCTGCCCAAGCCAATCAGAACATGCACAGTAATGGTCAAATCACCTGCTTGCTCTTTGGAATGTTGCCTGATTGAATAATTGAGTTATAACTGACAACTAAACCAGATCTGAACCAGTTGTGAACCTGGTCTAAACCTGGTCTGAACCGGGACTAAACCAGGACTGAACTATGGGACTAATACCAGGACTAAACTAGGACCAGGAATAAACCAGGTCCAAACAAGGTCTGAACCAGAACTAAACCATGTCTGAACCAAAACTAAACCAGTTGTGAACCAGGTCTAAACCAGACCAAGTCTGAACCAGCTCTAAACCAGACCAAGTCTGAACCAGGATCTAAAACAATTCTAAACCTGGTTTGAATCAGATCTGAACCAGGACTTAACCAGGTCTGACCTTTTACTACAACAGTAAACAGTGGTTGTGAAGGTGCAAGTAAATCCCTATAACCAGGCAAGAACAGTTACATGTGAAAGATGATAGTGATGTAAACATTAAATCAGTTACATGCAACTGTATGTAAACGGGTTACTCATCAGGTTTGTCCATTTAAACTTGATTTTAGATGTGCTTAATTGTAAAATAATGGCCTTTATTATTGCCACATGTTGTGCTGTAGAATGGTTCAAGTGGAATTGCTCAAAACTCAGAATGCAGATCTAAGGGGTTGATAATGCCAGATCACATCCTCAACACCATAACAAGCTTTTCTACTATTTTTAAAATAGTATCTATGAATACTACAGACAACATCGTGTGGTAATGAAGTCAATAGCTTACCCTAAAGCTTTAGTGGAGCTGCAGTTTCTACCTGCATTCTTAAATACTGTATTTAATAATAACAGCTATATGTTGTTCTCCATAATATAATCTGTATACACTGGCTCTCACTTGTCTTCAGCCTCTCATCAAAACCTTATGAATTACAATTTGGGATTGGCCCCTTCAAAGTAATGTAAATGTGTTGACACTCCAGTTTGTGCTAGTTTGAATATGACTCACTTTTTACAGCTATTGTCTCGTGAGTAAACATCCATATACACAGCAGTCATGTTCTTCTTCCTATTCTTTGCAGAGGTCAGTACTGACTCTCAGTCCTCACAAGATCAATAGGTCATGTCATTAAGCTACTGCTAGAGTTGCTACCGTGACCTGAGCAACCTCCCAGGACTGTGTTCGCACACTAATGGCTACAATCGCACACATCAGACATACACACATGACTGCAGGCCAATGTTTGTCTGTTGAGATTGTTTTTATTATGTGTTTGAAAGTGTGTTTCCCCCTGGGACGATGACCTGGTCACATTAACGACCACAGACATGCACACTCTCTTAGACAAAGTAGGACATTGTTTTCTGCTGGGGACACAATTTTCACATGTACAGTAGATGAAATAGCATGAGACACGTCCTTAGGCTGATTGTCATATCTGTAAGATTTATAGATTAATATGTTGAATTTAGAGTTTAGTCATTCTCATAAGGATTGTATGTTGAGTAATTGTGTGTCACAGTTGGGACAATTAAGCCTGGTGGGTGATCTGCCAATGCCAAATTTAGCAGAGGTTCCCAAACTGTCAGGACAAACAAATGAGCCGGGTGGAGGTATATTATGGTTGACAAAAGAATATGCATACATTTGGACCATTGAGATGTTGACAATGAGACTAAAATATGTTTATGTTTAGATTTAAGAAGCTTTAAGAAGTCAATAAATGGCTGTATCTGACATTGTATTATGACTGACGCGAGCTAAACCAAACAGAACCATGATCAGCTGCACTAATAAAATACTGTTTACCTACACAGAAAGAGTGGTACAATATCATCTAAGTTCCAGGCCTGACTGATAAAGATGTAGATACTGTGTTGTTGACATTCATCTCAGCGCTTCGGCACATCAGATTTTATGGCCGGTAGTCAGACTGAAATAGGCCTGGTCCGACCATGAAGCCGTTGTGTGCGAGACTCCAGTTCTGCATGATGCACTACTGTGTGTTGTGGGACTGCCAGTTGTGGATGTTTTGCTTTTTAAAATTTGTTTCGGCCTTTTCCCAGGAGCGGCGTAGTTTAGGGAGGGGGTGGCGTGGGGTGTTGGGGGTTGTGGTGGAGGAGTCAGCTGCAGCCAAGCCGAACTAATGGCCCCTGACAGAGAGGAAAGAGCTGAGAGCAGTGCAGAGGCTCAGAAGCAGGTTATGGGGTTGATGGCTAGAGGAGTGAAGCTACTGCCAGGTGGAGGTGCAAAAAGCCTTAACCTGTGAATGGACGTGAGCAGACATGAGAAGAATAATGTAGATATGGGAAAGTAATATGGCCACAGGTACAAAATGAGAGAACTGGAAGTAGGATATTTTAAAGGGATCGTGCTGTTTTGTGGGTTTCATTCTGGTAACCTCTAGATTGGCTTTTTATAACTTATAGATGCAATATCTCTTCAAAACATTTTTGCTTTCTCTCTGCTGAAGAAGCTCGGATTGTGCATGTCCCTTGAAGGCATGCTGGTCATACCCACTTCATTACATCAACCAATGCAAAAAGTGGAACGTAACTAGTGGGGTTTGTTCACCTTTCTACATAAAAAGTGTTTTCAGCTTCTGAGAAGGTCAGCACCAGGTATACTTGAGTGTAACCAGGATTTAGACGGGTAATAACATATCAAGACATTTTCCCCATTTTGCTGTGTGGTAATGAAATGATGAGTTTTTACCACAGTTTTTATATTAATGACTCCTGGTTATACTTGACCAGGTGTGTCCTTTCTTACAGTCTGCTCTGGTAAGCACATTATCAGGGAGTGTGTGGCTGTAGCTGAGCGTGTTCGTCTTTTATGGGATTATTCTTCCTTTATTTCCAGCATCTGACTAAATCCTCTATAGCACTGTGCATTTTTCCTTTTCTACATGTTTGACAGCTCTGATGACATGGCGACCTCTGATCTAATACCCCAGGGCTGTTGTGTTGTGTATTGGTTTGTGTTGAGCCTATCCTTTGAACGAGCTGCTGTTTATTTGTGTTTTGTTTGTTTGTGTTCTGTTGGAAGGGTGTGTTTCTTGTCACATCACTCACTCTGTTGCTGCGTCAGCCAAACATGCTTCTTTTTGTGTATCCTCAAACCATGTGGAAACTGCAGTGAGCTGTGTTTTAATGCGATTCGTGGGCACTGCTTTGGTACAAACACATAAGAACTGGAAAAGCATTTTAAACCCCCCAAACCACTTTGTAGTAATGTGTGTTGTAAGAAAAAAAATGTCCCAAAAATGTACCATCCCATTTTTCATTACTACTAGTTGTAGTGTGGCAGTGACTCAGAAGAGCAAGCTGTTCACTTAGAAAGATGGTAGTTTGGCCTCCAACCAATTCATGTCCTTGGGCAAGATCCACTTTGCCTCAATGTGTGGTGTGTTTAGTGATGGTTGTTGTTGGAGTAGATTCACTGCCATGTCTATGCACTAGGGCAGCTGTGGCTACAGGGGTAGTTTATCACCACCACTCTGTGTGATTAGAGCATTTTGTCTTCTTAACGTTTTAACTATATAAATATAAAAAATAATGCCTACAAATATACCATACTTTTGATAGTAATCCATTCTTTGGTCAAAGTCATAAACTGTCATCAGTATTTCTATTTCACAGTAGAAGCCAATGTTGAACTGTCATTCATTATACAAAATCACAGAATGAAAGCAAAAGCAGAAGAGAAATGTAGCTCAAGAAGATCTAACAGAGGCGGTATTTGCAAGTAAATTACCCATAATGCAACATATGATTATTTTTTTTGTACTTTATGCATATGCCTTCACTGTGAATGTGTAGGTGGCTGTTTAGGGTCTTAACACCCCAACACTTTACATTAGCATAATAATACAAGTCTTTGTTCTAGACTGTGTGTCGTGTTGGAGGCTGTGTGGTTGCTTTAACAAACTCCGTCCATCACCTATCCTGAAGCCACTGCTCTCCTCTCTGATATCTCATCTTCTGTCATTATCTGTTTACTCTTCACAAGCAGATAGAAGAAGAGCTTAAAAAAGGATTGCAAGCTCGAAGGCTCCAGGCAAAGATGTTTGTCACAGGTCCCACTGTTTCAATCTGCATGACTTTGAAATACAGCCCTCTGAATTTGACTCTGCTGGGGTTGTAAGACAATTTAATTATCATAACAGAATCATTAAAGCCCAGGTCCTGTTGCCAACATAATATAGAGATGACACAGTGATGGAGGAGTGGTATCACGGATTAATCACTGACTTTGGAGACATCTTGGGTTTAGTTCAAAAGTTGCTGATCCAATGTTTTAGATCTTTTTAATAAAAAGTTCTTCGTCTAAGTTTTCATGCACTAACTTTGGTAAGTTTGTCCATAGTGTTTAACGATAGAATATAGAATAGTGTCCCTGATCCAGTAACCAAGGTTAGTCGCTCATCACTTTACCGACTTTGTGTGTGAGACTGATGAATGAATACAATACTTGAGAATAATTGACATTACATTTACAAAATAATTATGTAAACTTTGGGATGCCTTTGGACTATGTCTTCTTTCCGTTGTTCTCTATATATTAAACAAGGACAAAAATGTCTTCACATCAATGTATGCAACTGGAATTAAGCGCATTTGGTTATATGGTTAATACATGGCAGAAAAGCAATACAACTCAAGAAATCTAGTCCATTTAGAAACGGCTGTGTATACAATTGATGTAAGCATTAGGTGGTGTTAAGAAGCTGTATAAATGAAACACTGTACACTCTGTAGTTACTTTAGCATCCACCTGTCGACCGATCTGTAAACCTCACCTCTGTTCTTCTCTGAACAACATGGATCATTCATAGCCAGGCTGTGACGATGTTTCACTAATGAATCTGTGATGAAGCATTTGTCTGAATGAAGATACGGTCTGTTCCCTCTCACCAGTCATTAACCTGCTCAATTAGAGGCTGTGTCTGTCACTGTAGCAGCATCAATATTGTTCTGTTAGACATTTTATGTATGTTTTTTCATAGCCTGCAGCCTGATACAGAATCAGTTAGTGTGTTTTATCACTATCAGTACATTATGTTAAAGTCAAGTGCTGTATTGAAGTAGCCTACTTGACATATACAGGTTGTAATCATCAGTGTTATACGTACTTTAGTGTTAAACAAAGAACCTGTAGTGTTCAATTCACATTCCTTAATAACCCCATGACATGATCAAAACATGTCACAAGAATAAAGGATAGTACAAAGGGGCCTATGCCGTGGGGCTCGGGCCTGATAATGACTGGTAATGGTACAAGTACATAGAGTTAGTACCCAGAGAGGATTTGCCTCCTGAGCTGACCTCATTCTTGCTGAATTCATTTTAAGATCAGACAGTTCAACATCGAAACAGCTCAACATCGAACAGTTCAACATCGAACAGTTCAACATCGAACAGCTCAACATCGAACAGCTCAACATCGAACAGTTCAACACTGAGGCCATATTCAACCTCCTGTGACTCATAACTTGGAAACCACTGACGTGTAATGTGTTAAAATGATGTGTTTTGACCCTTTTTGAGAGTTAAATGTTGTATAAACACACCCTTCCTTCTGTGAAAGCAGGGAGTCAGATCCTGACACCTTTAAAAAGTGCTCTTTTTAGATTTAGATTTGAAGCAGACACTTTTGCATATATTTTTACTTGGGGGATTAGTAAACAACTTTGGGCATCCATTCCCATTTGATCCTTCCTCCTTGTGTCTTCTTTTTGCATTCTCACCATCTGTCTCTCTCACATACCCTGAAGGCACCGTTCCTTCTTCTTTTGTGAAGGACTTTAACTAAACAGTCTTTACTTTGGGGACTGAAAAGGGAATATTTTATAAGGGCTGTTATTCTTCTAAAAATAACCCAGACACGCTGAAAAGCTCCACTACATGTGGATAGTGTATGTGCTGGCATGACTTTACTGTACAATATATTTATTTAGTTTGTTTTTATTTAGTTTACGAAATGCAAATGGAGTGTTCAGTAGAAATACTGTATATTAATCCAGTTATGTGACAACACTGTAAAACTTGAATACATTGATTTTTGATGGTAGGTTGTTCCAATCATTTCATTATAGGTTGTAGGCTGCTCACATCTTTCTGTCTTATCCCAGACACACTCCCAGACACACTCAGTGATGTTCAGTCTGTAGTGTGAAACCAGGTGAAGATAGTTACCAACTAAAAGCAAAGGCAATGGGCTAAGGCCTTAATGGTAAGATACTGTAAAAACCACACATATTAACACATTAATAAGTAAATTATTTTCTTTACATGTACCTTAACTACTCAATACTGTATGTTTCATGTATGCTGCGTGGTAAATGAGAACATATGCCACTAGATGTTAATGGGTATTTCTATGCATGCGCAGATGTGTGTTGCTGGAGAAACATGCTGTAGTCACGAGACTTTGTATTGGTGTTCATGTAACCTTGTGGGAGCTTTGTTGTATCAGCTGTTCATGCCGCTCTATTCCACCCGGCAGACAGGACATTGTACAGACAAAATGCGTTTCAAAAAAGCTCCCATCCATTATTTTTTCATTATGGTTTCCAAGCTATTCCTTCACAACAAACATATTTCTTCTCATTTTGCCCAAATAGTCCAGTCTTGCTTTTTCTATTGTGTGCCCTGAGTGTGAATCATTAGTTAGTCGTCTTCTAAGTTGGCTGCAATGAAAAACAAGAGGTTTCATCTTCAAATAATACAAGAAATTTGCATTTTTTTTCTCCACAAAACATCTGCGTATTTGCCCTATTTCGTATTTTTAAAATGAAAAAACAATTCAGATCATTTATTTCTTTTAAAAGCTATTAATCTTTGAAAAATTGTGATTACAGAAAATTCTTTTGCTGTTTGGCTGCAAAATGGGGACCCAAGATATTTCACAAATGTGACCATTAAATGATTAGAACAGATCCTTGGTCGGTTGGCTTGTTCATAAATATTGAACAATGGTAGGCCGCAGCAGGAGGATGTGCTTCCTGGTTGCATGCTGGCAAGACGAAAAATGTTCAAGATGGGCATAGCAGGGGGAATCCTCTTTTCTGCTGATTTTGCAACGTATTATAATTAGTATCTTTGGTCTTGGTGTTGATAAATATTCATTTTTCCAAACAGTCCAACGGCATTACAAAAAGAGAAGACCTGGTGATAGGCGTTCACCCGATGCAACAAAATGCATTAATCTTTTTATGCATTAATGGAGGATTTGACTGCCCTTGACCTTCTTCCTCCTTCACCATTGGAGGTTGGAGGAGGTATGTATACTTTGTGTGTGAATAAGGGATGAAATGTCAGTCACACAGATGACTCTCTGGTGTTTACGCCCTTGTTTGCCTTGTCTGGACCAACAAACACACACATTCTGATATAGGCATGTGAAATGAAGGAAGCTCACTTAGCAACCACGCACTAGCAATGTGCCCAAATGTAATAGAATGCACCATTAAGCAAACTAATGACCTATAACCTTATTTTACAATTTTACAGGGACCAAGGCATTGGACATATCTCATATTGGTGAATATATCGGTGCTCTTGCCATTGAGCCACAAAGCCCTTATATCTGACACTGACAAAGAATTACTATAAACACTATAAAGACACTAACTCAGGCCCCTGATGGTTAGAGATAGAATCTGATGGTGGTTGCAGGGATATAATAGCACCTATACAATTTTCTTCATGGTGCTTTGTGTTATCTGGCTAACAAACCAACCATAATGTTATTCAAATTGTAACCTTGATGGGAATGCAAAAGTAAATTAAAATATATACCTCGTACTTTGGTCAAGTGTATACTTCTCACTCAAAGGCTGCTTCACCTGAGGGTTTTACAAAGACAAATATTAATCAATGATAAAAAAGGGAATTCAGTCTATACACAGTGCCTTGCCTCAGTGGAGTGTCCTTGGTTTGTGAGCATTGGTTAGCATCTTTAAGGCATTTCTTTGACTCCAGGTTATAGCACACTTTAGTTACATTTGTATAGCTTCAGGCAATGACACAAAGTGGAGATTGCATTATGTATTTAATCATAGCTCGTTAGTACATAGTATTCAGGGGTAAATGGTAAAGAAATTATTGTACTATCATCAATAAAATGTATAATTACTTCTCTAAGGTCAAATAAAAGTCCTGCTATTTTATTTCAACAGAAGGATCTTAATTTTTTCTCTAACATTATGTAATGTAATGGCTGTAGCAATGTCACACTAGACACATTTACAGTTTGTCCATACACTGGGACACTGGGAAACACTGAGCAATTTCCTTAGCCTTCAAGTGAACATTTGTGTTGTGTTGGGTGGAAGATGCTATCTTTGGGGAAATTACATACTTAACACACACATTTGTCTCAGTGACACGTGGACGCAGGCAGTCCGGCTGAAATCATGCTCAACCAAGGGCATCTCCTTCCACATGTAGAGCTGCCTGACCCCAGAGTAATGTGCTGTGTCCATGTGTGTTTATTGTAGGTGTGCAGGGGGCAACACGCAATAAACTAATTTTAAACAGTTCTCAATAAAATGTCACATATATGTAGTTAGATTCTCCAAAGATGTTATGTATTCCATTGCATTGAAAGGTGCTTTGTCTGTTAGAAAGACAGCGACTATATCAAAATCAATGAGCAGATTATGATAAATGTCTGCAATGGGAATACAAAAGAAGAATGCTTTCTGGTGTAGAAGTTGACCTCTAGTTGGGACCTTAAAGCATATTTGTTTAGTTTAAAGCATATTTTTGGTTTAAAGCATATTTTTTGTTTAAAGCAAATTTTTTGGTTTAACGCATATATTTTTTGTTTAAAGCATATATTTTGGGTTTAAAGCATATTTTGTTTTGGTTTAAAGCTTATTTTGTTTTGTTTAAAGCATATTTTTTTGTTTAAAGCATATTTTTTTTTGTTTAAAGCATATTTTTTTGTTTAATGCATATTTTTTTGTTTAAAGCAAATTTTGTTTTGTTTAAAGCATATTTTTTTGTTTAATGCATATATTTTTGTTTAAAGCATATTTGGTTTTGTTTAAAGCAGATTTTTTTGTTTAATGCACATTGTTTTGTTTAAAGCAGATTTTGTTTAAAGCATATTTTTTTGTTTAAAGCATATGCACCATTGCGAGATAAAGCAAATACCAAAACTTCCAACTCCAACCACAAGAGGACAGTAGAAGAACGAATGATGATCTTCTAAAGGATTTTTAGTTCACAAAGCTTAGCCTATTTCTGTGTTGTGAATGTAAAAAGCTCTCTTTATAAGACAAAACCCATAGTGTTTTTCTTATCCATGTCAACTTCTCTCTTTATTTCAATATTCAATGCGTGTCTGAATTAAACATGTTCAGTTCAGATAGTTTGTAGAACATTTGTAGTTTGCATGCAGTCTTGTCCCACAGTGAATTACAAGCTATTATACACAGAAATAATCTCTCGGTGCTATCAGAAGTCATTAATAATTTGTGTGTCACTTAAAGTCTCTCCTTGTACCTTGTGCTGGTGACGTCTGTGAGCGAGACAGCTGTTATTTTAGGCCTGGCTTCATCTTGTGGCTGAGTGTGAGGGAAGGTTTGAGGCATTCACAAGAGAAATAAAAGGCAATGCTTTTACGGGGATGAGGTTCTGAAATGTTTTTAAAATGCTATCAAAGTGAATGAAGTTCTAACAAGCAAGTCTGTAGCTTTCCTAATTATCTGCTCGGGGCAAGATTCAGGCGAGCTGTCGTATTTGTGTGTTTGTATATTGCTCGGTAAAATTTCAAATCAAGTCAACATGGGACTATAGGGGAATGCATCACACCGATAATCTATGCATGGCCTTTATGTTGACAGCCCATGCTGGATAACCTGGGGCTGTTTGCCTTCAGTCATGTAGGCAACACTGTAGATTTACACTTAATCTTTTAAAATGTATGTTAATCACCTATAGATATCCACAAGTTATTGAGTTGTTTTGTCTGTTGAGCGCTAACTATCGAAGTGCTACTAGTGTTAGTCGGCTGCTAACATTCTCATTGTGAAGTCCTCACGTCATGCTTAAGTTACCATGGTTTGTGTGTAGTAGAGATCCTTCCCACAAGAACATAATACAAATACACAAATTCAAGCATATATTAATGTTAGGGGCAGAGGTGGGTAGAGTAGCCAATCCTTTTACTCTAGTTAGAGTATCATTACTTCAAAATAATGTTACTCAAGCAAAAGTAAAAAATACTCATTCACATTACTCGAGTAAGAGTAGAAAAGTACTGGTGAAAAAACTACTCAAGTCCTGAGTAAGTGTTTGAGCGTAATGTCAGATTATTTGTTTAATTTTGTGGTAATTTGGCAAAAAAAAATTAAGATAATAAACAGATTTTAATATTTTCAAAAAATAAACTAAAAGCATAAATTATATTTTAAAAAATGAAGGCACTTTCCACAGCATCACATTTTCCACATAAAGCTGTTCTTGCATGACACACAGAGGTGGGTACAAGTACTCTTACTCCAGATTTTACTCAAGAGTAGAGTTATTTCAACATAATATTTCTCAAGTAAAAGTAAAAAGTATTGTGCAGTAAAGCTACTCTTAGAAGTAAAATTAATTAAAAACGTTACTCAAGAGTAAATGTAATGCAAGTCAGTCTTATTTGTACTTGGCCGACTGTGTATCCAGACAGTTAATACCACACACATGTTTGATCGTATCTGTTATGCTTGGATCTCAGACTCTGTTGACAGGGCTGTTTCAAAGTAAATCCAGGCCCACATGCTGCCAGTCATCAGCACAGAGCAACAAGAGATTTCCCTCCGACTGACACTAAACTGGCACAAACTGTGAAGCAGCTATAGCAGCCCCCAAAAGTCTTACAATAAAATCTTCTGCCTGCTCAAATGCATGAATAATTTGATTACTGTGAGATACAGTTTTTGCACCTGGAGACATAATGCTGGTGACAAACCTTGTAACTCTTACTTCATGCTGAAGTGCAGTTGTCAACATCCACAAAGGCTTTAACATGCAAATGTCTGAGGTAGGACTCAATGTTAGGTAAATATTTTTCGTAATTTTAGTTTATATACATTTTAAATAATCCCAGTCAGACACATTGATATTGAAATATACTTGTAGAGTAAACCAGGTGAATATTACTAGAAGGCAATGAGCTAATATTGAGGGGAAAAAAAATTAGTTCGAGGTCACTTTGTGAATAAGTGAAAATACCCCTTTGTGACATCCACATAAACATACGCGCCTTATACCACACACATGCTGCTGTCACATTTAAGAAATGCAGACTAAACAATGAACACACGGACACACACTTACAAACACACACACACATCAATCAGTCACATCCACTGAAGCAGCGCCCTGCACTTGCTCCACAATAGTATTACAGTGGCTCTCGGCCTGTTATGATCTCATTTCGGAGGCATTCAGCACTGCCACAAAGCAATCCCAAACACATTTCCAAAACACATTTCACAGTGCCACAAAGTGTTACATCCATCACACAGGGAGAAGGGCGTAATGACCGACAGCGACTGCAATAGTTGATTCCTCTGCCAAAGGAGATGTGTGTGTTTGTTGGTCTGTGCGGTTTTGTAGTGGCTCTGTGTGGGTATAAAAAGTTAGAAATGGTCGTTTTGTCAAAGCTGGTTCGATGCTTCAGTGTGATTTATCTGTGTTTGATCAAACATGGAGGAGAAACATTTTATCTATCGTTTTATATTACAGTGACCCAGAAGATTTGGACACCACAATAATTTGCAATGGAAGATTTGAAAGAAGATGAAGCCTGATTTTTGTTATTTATTGTCAGTCATCACACTTACAATATTAATGTCACCTAGTGCTAATGATGAAGTTTAATACACTTACAGGCCACTTTATTAAGCATGCAAGGCTCATTTATACTATGTATCTACGTTCGAATCGCAGACGGATACGCATGGAGCCTTTTAATCCGTCATCTGCGTTGATTCAGTCCGTAGTTGGGTCCGTCTCTAGAGAGCTTGCGGATGCGCACAAACAGAGCAGTACTTGCGTTGGCCTGAGTGAGCGCTGTTGAACAACCAAAAGAGAAGGCACAGACTGAAGAGTGAAATGCCAGGATAAATGTCCATTTATGGTCTTCCCCAGACCAGTCTAAAGCCTCAGTTGTAGATCTATGCATGCATGGTATAGAAAGACATTAGACTTGAATAGAATAAAGATGTTTGATTGGCAGCGGGAAAATGAAGCTAAGTGATCAAAGAAACATTGAAGCAGGAGGACAGAGAGAGTGAAGCTGCAAGGTGTGTAATAAAATTGTGATGAGACTAGGAGGACAAATGTAAAATGCTTCATATTCTGTGTCACTTTTGAGGTGAAGGCTTTAGCACTTTGGCACAGCTCTGGCCTCTATTAGCTGTTCATTTGTATTTTCACACATTGAAATGATGTGTGCACGTGGATGCCTGACTCCGCTGGTGGGAGGCTTCAAAGCACATCACCCACAAACACATATGAGATGCTGCCTAGCCGCTGGTCTCTTTCAAATGTCTCCATAAGAGCAAGAAAATACAAAGGAAATAGACATGCAATTACTGACAGCAGTGCCTTTTTCTACCTGTCCCCAATGGCCTTTCACTGACCTATACGTGTCTATTTTGAACCTGAATATTTCATTATTTACGTCACACATTTTCCATTAACTGCACAAAATACTTCTAGAATAGGTCTTGTGCACTTGCTGGCCACATTAGGCCTGCTAGTGAGCTTAAACAGGCAGCCGATCACATGGCAGCGATGGATTAAGTAATTTGTGTATTTCCCAGACATGCGTACTAAAGTTTAAACAAAGCACCAGAATGAGGATGAAGACGTATAAGCGTTTGGCCTACAGAGAACTGTTTCAAGGTATATGTAAAGGAGTGGCAGTTATGAGGGTGAAAATGGCTTGTTTAATGCCTCCGGGTAGGTGCAAAATGCCATTTAAACGCAATGTATTGGGAAACTTAATTACATTTAACGACATAAGACTCTTGGTTCATTGATTTAAAATAGTTTGCCCCGTTTTATTCAGAAACTACTTCAGACCAGTCCAGGTTCCAGGTTGGAGGAGAGTCCCTGCCTCAGGTGGAGGAGTTCAAGTATCATGGGGTCTTGTTCACGAGTGAGGGAAGGATGGAGCGTGAGATTGACAGGCGGATCGGTGCAGCCTCTGCAGTGATGCGGCCGTTGTACCGGTCTGTCGTGGTGAAGAAGGCTCTCGATTTACCGGTCAATCTACGTTGCGACTCTCAC
>JAVQKC010116557.1:0-10376 GCA_036025475.1 Philypnodon macrostomus
TGGTGTAGTTCTGATGTAGACCTGGTGTAGTCCTTATGTAGACCTGGTTTAGTCCTCATGTAGACCTGGCTTAGTCCTGATTAGACCTGGCTTAGTCCTGATGTAGACCTGGTTTAGTCCTCATGTAGACCTGGTGTAGTCCTGATGTAGACCTGGTTTAGTCCTCATGTAGACCTGGTTTAGTCCTGATGTAGACCTGGTTTAGTCCTTATGTAGACCTGGTTTAGTCCTGATGTAGACCTGGTGTAGTTCTGATGTAGACCTGGTGTAGTCCTTATGTAGACCTGGTTTAGTCCTCATGTAGACCTGGTGTAGTCCTGATGTAGACCTGGTTTAGTCCTAATGTAGACAGCTTAATCCTGATGTAGACCTGGTTTAGTCCTGATGTCGACCGGGTGTAGTCCGATGTAGACCTGGCTTGGTCCTGTTTTAGACTTGTGGTGGGGTTTTTGCAGCAGGACAATTCCCTCATGTGTAGTTAACATAGCAGGAGGCAGTCTGTAGTACATTTTTAGCCCGGGAGATCCCAGAGGGAGTTGAGCACTGTTACAGTTTGCTCTTGGGGAATAGACAGTGTAACCCAAGCACATCGGTCCTGAGTATGTCTGCTGCTAACAAGGATCACCTGGGACTATTTTTAGAGCAGGGGTTCTCAAGATGTGGTACATGTCTGAAGAGTCAGGTTTTTCTTCTTTGGTTCTGCTCAAGGAGTGTGAATTTTGCATTAAGACCATAAGTCTACACAGTTAGTCCTAGTTTGGTTTTAAACCTGAGTTAGTCCTGGTTTAGATATGGCCCTAATCCCTACTTTATCCAAGTTTTAGTTTTTAGTTTTCTTCCCTCATTCTTCCCGACATTAAATATCATCTGAGGTGGTGTGAAACTTTGAGCCCCACTGGTTTTGACATGAGCCCCATATTAACCCCACCTCAGGAGTCGATCTTCTCATGAGCTCAGGAAGTTGATGGTTCCCTGGGGACCTCTCACTCTTTCCTTCCTGCTCTCCTTCGTCTCATTTTCTGTTTGTTTTTTCAGTTAATGCAAACACATGGGCCGACTGAGACGTTTTCATGTTAGTTTGGTGACCCCCGTGACATGCCATAGCCCCCCACATGGTTTTTGAGTCTGACATGCTTTTTGAGTCTGGAGTGAAGTTTGAAACTAATTTTGGTGTGGTAATTGATCCCATGGGGCACTGCTGTGGAGAGAAATTCTATGTCTTTATGTGACAATATGTACAGTATTAAACAGGACTAAAACAGGCCCAGACCAGCTCTAAACCAGGACTACAGAAAGACTAAACCAGGACTAGTTCTACCTAAGCTAGGTCTAATTGCACAAGGTCCAAATCAGGACTTACCCTTGTCTAAAGCAGGACAAGACTAGAGCTGGGCTAAACCACAAATAAGCCAGATCTAAACCAGAAATAAACTAGGACTAAAACAGACCCAAACCACAAATAAGCTAAATGTGATCAAACCCTCAAATAAACCATGAGTAACCCAGGGTTACACAAGGATTATACAGGTCCAAACGAGCTCTAAACAATACTAAACCAGACTAAACCTAACACAAATCCTGTCAAAACCAGGTCTATACAAGGACAAAGGTCTCAAAAATGTCTTGACCAGGTCTACTCTTGCGGGACTAAACCTGGACTACACTTGGTACAAACCATTTTTGAAAATGGCTCAATCAGGTCTACTCTTGCAATGTTTATTCCCCAGAAAATAAAGTAAACCAGGACTAAAAAAGGCCTAAACCATGTCTAAACCAGGTCTTCTCCTGCGACACAGGGAGTATGTCTTTGCTTCACCCTTTAATGTGACTAGAACTCTCCAACTGTCTTATCTGTCCACAGCCCAGCGAGGTGCACGGAGGGGGCCACGTCTACACGCTCCCCCGGTTGAGAAACGCGTGTCGGAAGGGAGTCCAATCAGCCTGTAACACCTTGACTCTTCTCTCCGAATGTGGGCGAGCAGCACCCGCCTTGGTGTCACCGCTAAATTGGCTTCCAACGGCAACCCAGAGGTGCCAAAGAGCCATTAAGACGGACAGGGGATTGAAGCGTACCCAGGAATTAATGGGTCGCGGTCTCAGAGCCTGTCGGATTCAAAGAGCTCAGCCCTCTTCATTAAAGGCAGCGTGAAGGGTTAAAGTCACCATTTTGTACAGATGACAGTAGTTCACACAACACCGGCCTGGTAAAAATAAATGTTGGTAATGTGAAAAGAGTTATTGATATCGCAAAATGTTGGGTTTGAAAAAGTATAAAATGCTAAACTTTCCAACTTTCTGCACTTTTAAATCAAACCAATCAAATAAAAAAAAACATTATTTAATTTGTAAATTCCACACACTATTCAGTTGCCAATGTTGACCAAAAAGGATATAGTTTTAAGAAACATGATGTATCCAAATCAATATTGACCAAATAATGTGTTAGTGTTGTGTGTTGTGGGGGTAATTAGAGAGGTCAATTGCCAGTCCGCCCCAGGGCACATGTTGCTGCCAAGGTATGTACAGTATATGTTCTTGATATGATGCCTCGGCGAGGGAAAAATAAAAAAAAAGATCACTTTGGACAGTGTGGTTTATAAGGTCTCAAGGTGGAGGTATGACATCTAAATTCCTGTTTGTCCTTGTATGCCACAGTTACCTTAGTCAGCTTCAGAGGGTGGGGGGTGGGTGCATTCTGACTGTCCGCTGACACCACCCGTCCCAAATCAAATCCGGGGCCTAGATAACAGCTAATCATTTGTCAACCCCGAGAAGCAATTCCCTCCAATCACCCAGCGAAGGAGCGCCACTTTATTCCACGGGGCTGTCAGGACGGAGAGAAATTACACTCACAACACAACACTAACCCCCCCAACCCACCCCAGCCTAAATCTCTCAAGACCACCCTCTCCACGGAAGAACAGCTGACAGAAACAACTGTCTCTTCAGCCTGCAACAACAGAGCTGCAGGGTATAGATCTAGATAACATTTGAAAAAGTGATTCTCAAACTGATTGGCCTTTTAGCCTTCAAGTTTAGAGCTAGTTAGATCTTGGTTTAGTCCTGGTTTAGTTTCGGTTAAGTAATCATTTAAACCTGGGTTAGAACTGGTTCAGACCTGGTTTAGTTGTGTCTTTGACGAGTTCCAATGTGAACCTGGGTTAATCCCTATTTTTCATTATTGCATCAAGTTCATTGTTAGTCATGGTTTAGGCCTTAAATGAGGACGTTTCAGGCATACAAACCAATCAAAAAGAATAGAGCAAATCATGTGACCAGAAGTACAAGAACACTTTCAGACATTTTGAGTGATCCACACAAGCTGCCTCATAAAACAAACTGCCACATCCATAGACTTACAACATGCAGCTGTTAGCGGATAAATTCCTTCACTTGTTACAGTGTTGTGGCGAGGGCGGGTCGGAGCATATCACAACAACACATTCAATCACTACTATGGGACATTTAGATTCATGATTTCACCTACAGGACTACTAAAAATGCATTTGGACAATCATTAATAGCTCAACTAATGAACTATGAACAAATATTTAAATACAAAACAAAGAAATAAATTTAAAAAAAGAATAAATTAAAAAAATAGATAAATAAAACATAAATATATATTTTTTAAATCTATAAAAATATATATAGGCAGATACCTAAACAAACAAAAAGATAAATAAACAAACAAATACATAAATAAATAAAAAAATTCTTTTGGTTGGAAATTTTACCATATATTAAAAAAGTACCGTCGAATTCCAAAAATCGTAAAAAAACAGCAATATTTCATTTGTCTTACAGTATCATGACATAATGACGTGTTAGGAAGCTTATATCACAATGCAGACATGCTTTTGAAGATGAAAGAGCCTTTACACAAATAACCTCCTAAAATACATCAGAAAACAACATTATGACTTGCCAGAACACAATTCTTTTTCTTTTTTTACCAGACCTCTGACTTTATTAACTTTTATACACATGCGTAACAAGAATGAATATGTCTCAATTTCCCAGTAGACACATAGGCCCTGTTTTAGCTGTCATCTATTTTGAAACCAATTTCCCAACTCCTTCCACTTGTGCAATAACAGTCATTTGATTAGCAAAAAATACCACCGTTCTGCTGACTCGGCAACTCGCCACTTCTGCCTTTGTCCCACTAAACTGAACTACAGCAGGCTAAAGGCTTTCACAGGAGTAAGGCAAATTGTATGTGATGGTAGGAAGAAGATGTTACAGTATAGATCATGTTAAAAATGCTGCAAAAAACCCCAGGTCTGAACAAGGGACAACCCCAGGTCTAAAATGCATTATGAGTGACCAAATGGAGACTAAAACAGGACTAAACCAGAACTCAATCAGTCCTAAATCAATGGTTTATCATGACTATACAAGTTCCAAATCAGGACCATATTGGGTGTAAATACAAACTACGACTAAACCAGGATTAATCAACACTTCATGTCTTTATGAAGACTAAACCAGCACTAAACCAGGTATAAACCAGGACTAAACGGACTAAACCAGCTCTAAACAAGGTCAAATCAGGTCTACATTTTTCACCAAAACATTTCACCTTTTATAATCACAATCTTGAGTATATTTTTTGCTTTGAACAATCCCTGTTTTTCTTCCCCATCCACCTTCCTTCGCTCCCTCACGCCAAGGTGTCCTGTCTCTCCCGCTCCGGCCCTTCAAACCTGTCAGGGCACTTTTGTGACGCCCAAATCCCCCTATTCACCTCCATTCTCCGGGATGACACAAATATATTTTCAACGTTTTTTTTCCGCTCTTTTGAAGGGCGAACCTGAGCGCCGTGAAGGCTCATCTAGGGCGCCCTCCTCTCCAGGGGCTGTCAGCACGCATTTACATTTGAGCCGTTTAGCTAACACCCTCATCTGAAGTGACGTACCGCTATAGGGCAACACATCTGACTGTTCATGTGGAGGTGAAGGACAACTTTTACCACTTGTTTGGGTGATTTCAGAGATGGCACAGTCTAGACCTGGTATTGTCTTTGGTTAGGCTTGGTTTAGTCTTGGGTTATGCAAAGTTTGAGCTGGATAAAGCCTGGTAAAAAAATAAAAAAATTATATATATATATATAATTATTTTGGTTTAGTCCTGCTTTAGACCTAATTCAGTCCTCTTGTGGTTTAAGACAAGACTTAGTTCAGGCTTAGTCCTCATTTTGACCTAGTTGAGCCCTCATTTCATTATGGTTTAGGCCTTGTTTTATTATGGTTTAGACCTGGGTTAGACAGAGTTTTACCTGGATTAGGTCTCATTTAGAATTATCTTTTTTTTTGGTTTAGTCCTGGTTTAAGATCTTGCTTAAACCTGGTTTACTCCTGGGTTACATTCATTCTGGATTTGGTTTAGACTTTAGAAGTTAAATACTCAAACATTGAAACTATTTATCCAAAGTGCAGCTATAACCGGAAAACTGGCAGTGAAGTTGTCCAAAATGAGTGCGTGGTTATCCTTGTTAAGCTTCACCTTTTGTTTTTGCTACACTTAAACATTTTCCTGCGGCCATACAGAAGATGCCAGGTACAACTCCCTGAAGAACTTCGGCATTACTCAAAATCGATATCGCCGGAAAAGAGCCGCAAAATGAATAATAATGTTTTCTCAATCTCTGGTGGGTGCTCGGAAAATGCTAGGGAGGAGGATGAAAAGGCGAAAGGTTTCCCAGGCCAGGCGAGCGTTTTACAGTTTTTTTTAATTTTGTATTTTTTTTTTACCCACGCTGCTGCCGGAGAAGACGCCCTCGGTGGCCAAACAAACGAACGGCGTGTTTATGAGAAAAGTGAAGGGAGAAAATCGATAGATACATGCCCGAGCGCGGCACGGAGCAGCACCTGCCTGGCCAAAGGCGACCCCGGGCTTGGAGCTTCCTACGCTGGAGTAAGATGGTGGGGGGTTGCAAGAGGTGCGAGGGGGGCCAAGAAAGAATGGTCGGAATATTGCATTTTTTAGCATGTACGTGGAAAAACACCTCAAACCTTCTACCTCAGACACATTCCTCAAGTTGTGATTTGTTTCATTCAGGCATGTTCGTGTAATTCATTATGTTGAGCTATAGTCCGCTCCAAGAGCTGAAAACAGTTTGCCCATGGGAGTCACCTAAATGTGATGTAACAAATAGGAGCAGGTGACTGCAACTATGGGCCATTGGTGGGATACAAAGTAAACAGTTAGTAACATGCATGTTACAATGGAAGAACCCACAGTAACACGGTGAGGATAGACAGAATGCACTATATTCTCTGCTATAGTGATATACCTCTTGTTCTAAGTGGGACATTGGGCCAGCGGGGGCAACATTTGTGACCCCTTTAGCTGCTCAGTCTTGATGAGGGATTCTTTCAATTCTGCCACAGCTTATCCGCCGCCAAAACCAATGAAAAAAAGCCAAATATAGACTACAGTGACTAAAGCTGTTGGGTTAAGACGCTTTAATACAGATTGCAGCTGGCATTTGTGCTGACCTAGACTGTGTGGCTAGGAAGAGTGGACAGGAGCAAAGCATGTCAGCTAAGAAGTCTGGACTAAACCCGGTCTAAACCACTGCCAAGACTGTGCATGCATCAAAATCCAAGTATAGGCTAATCCTCCAGCTAGGTTCTAACCAAGCTCTAGACTTAAAATCTGGTGACCCAATGCTCCTGACAGACTACCCTAGAATGAAGTGTTCATTTGCAAAAACAGACAATTTCATGCCAAGTCTAATTCTTGCTCCCTTGACCAAAGCCAATCCACTTTATTTTTCAGTTATATAACCAAAACTTCATAATAATGTTAGTAATGTTTTTGTAATGTTTATGTATTTTTTGGGATATTTTAGTTCTATTGCAGCAGCAGCGACGTCCAGAAAACACTTGTAAAATGTAATGATTGTTTTTGAATAAGTCACCGGACCTAACCTTTGATTCTCCACCCACTTGTGGAGTGAAATGAAAGTCCTGCCTCAGCACATGCAGCGGTGAAGAAGTATGCTCTCATGTGGGGGGGTATGGTGAGGGTGGGGGTGAAGTGGAGGTAGTAGCAGAGGCAGTTTAACACAAGCAAGTTTTGTTTTTGTCTATGGGTTATAAAAGCTTAGTCATAGAACTATTCAAAATTGTGGTTTCAACTTCTCTGGGTGTGTCTCGGTTTAGTTCTAGTATTGTCCTGTTTTAGTCCTGGTTCAGACCTAGTTTGGTTCAGTTAAGGTGGTTTAAAATGGTCGGTAAGCTCCGCCCCTTGAAATTGAATGTAATCAACAAGAGACCAGATTAACATCATTGTTTAGAACAGGAAAAGAGTTCGCTTTTGAGGATGGCCAGGCTAATAAAATGACATTAGCTTAGCGCCCAAAGCATAGTATAACATTACAACCCAAATGCCCAATACGAACCCTATTAAAAGGTTTTTTCACACTAGACAAATGTTTGTATTTGAATCCAAACGTGGTCCTTGAAGCTTCTCCCAAGGCATTGAGAAGACAGTGTAATTGATAAAGAATGGGAAGGACCCTCGACCACCAACACAACAGCAGCCCTACCTTTGCCCGAACACAAAGAGGCCAGAGGAGAGGCAGAAGTGCCATCGACAGCCACTCAGGCGTCCTTACCACGCACTAAAAATAGAGAGCGGTTCTACCCCATAGTCCTCATCAGATCATACTAAAATAAGAGGGTTATATTGTGTTAATGGGTGTAATGCAATTAAAGTTGTAATAGGCTAACATATACAGTAACAAAGGACACTTCCATATAAATATGCCTTTTAAATTTGACTTTGAATTGTCAATAAAAAAAAATACAAATAAATAATAATATAAAAAATGTAAGAAAAAAAAATAATGGGTCAGATTCTACCCTAAAACAATATAAGGGTTAAGTATATACAGTTGAAATATGATGAAATATGTGTGTTGCCAGATAGCAGACACAATAATAAGCACGGTTCAACAGGTACAAGTTGGAATCCAAAAACATATATTATTCCTACTGTTTTCAAGGGTAGTCTTCTGATGCTTCCCAACAATTAGCAATATTAATGAAATGAATACTTTTATGTGTGCTATTTTTGATCATTTCTTTGTTATGGAAATGAATTATAAAATTAAACCCTTTGTGCATTGCGACACGAGCATCATTAGGAATGCACATGGGAACGCAAACAGGAGTACCAAGAAAGAGGTCAGTGCTACTAAAAGGGTCGTCTTTGTGTGAAAAAAATCCCAGCCAAATCATCCAATAAGAAATTATGACACAGATCATAAATATACTCAACCTTATAAATATTTGAGCGCGGCTACTCCCTTTGCCTAATGTGCTGTACAGGCCCTAATTAAGGCAGTATCTGATAGATGCCAGTGCATAATGATGTGTGGGTGTCTCGGGTGGAAGGCGGGAGGCGCAGGGAGCGACGGAGGTGGCGTTCGGGGGACAGGAGTATCATCCCGAACGGCTCGCTTTGTAATAATGATAGCGGTGTTAATGGCGGCACGGCGACTTCAATTAAAAGTACTTAACAGTTACGGCTGCTACCAGATCCGACCCGGGCGAATGCAGTGGAGAGGTAGGTCTGTCGTGAATATATAAGGCGAATTAGCCATAGTTGGAATTCCAGGGCTTTTTTAAAAGCTTAGCAATGAATGGTAGTGGCCATAACAATTAAGTGAATACAATAAAAACAATCAAAGATAAATGTAAAATTGCAAATACATAAATAAATATACAAATCTGTCTTTTTTCTAATACTGGTTATTAAAATGATTTTTTTAAGGACTACTACTATTACCATTTTCATTACCAACTTTTGGACATAAGAATTTCAAAACTAGTTTCTCCATTTCATGTCATTAGAACAACCCTAAGGCTTTGAAACAGCTGAAACTATATTCAATCTCACTGTGGCCCACTTTTGGGTCCTGACTCACTGTTTGGAAAACACTATGAAGATCATTTGTAAAGCTAAGGACTTTTTATCTTCCTTTTTTCCCTTAAAATTATAAATACTTGGTAGCTAGTAGGTTTTGCAGAATATGTATATAAGTTTTACAAAAAAATACTTTTTCAAAATGAATTATCACAAATCAAAAAAGCTAGTACTTTCCTTTTGTTTTTTGATTTAAAAGGCAAGGCACAAACTTTCTTTCTTAGCATCTACAGCTACATTTTCACACAAAGTTTCCGACCCCTTTGCCCTAGATTTGTCTGAAATATCCTGTTATGAGTTCCTATCCACTCCTTTCTCATTTCTTATCTGTCTGATTCAGCAAATGACTCACTCAATGTCTCTGTGTGCTGCTAACAGAAGTCTTCTTTGAGATCTGAAACAGTGCTGGGCCCAAAATGAAAGCCCATGTCAAAAGTGATGACTGCTTTTATCAAACCTACATAGACGGGCCATTGATTTTGCCTATAACTTCCCCAAAGGCTTGTAAAATGAAGACAATTTATAAATTCCCGACTAAATTTTGTGTCCGTGAAGGCAGCTCTGTTGTTTTTGTGCTGATGGGGTTGGATTTGAATAGCTTTGGCTAGCACATCACCGCACACACTAACTCTTCTGACCTAATGTTCCGACTATAAGTTATTTTGATAAAGGGTAATAAAAGGCTATGAAACCCTGAAAAAATTAAAAAATCTTAAAAAATTAAAAAAAATAGTTTTAGTTTCAATTTGTAAGTGGGTCAACATTTACATTTACTCAATATATGGGAAATGAGAAAAGAAAATTGATTATTCCTAGTTTAGACCTAGAAGAGTCCTAGTCTAGTCCTGGTTCTGTCCTGGCTTAGTCCTAGTCTAGACCCTGTATTAGTCTTGCTTTTGATTAGCTATTTAGGTTCTATGTTTTGACTTTAGTCCTGTTTTATTCCCGCTTCATTTCTCTTGGTGCATGTGGCGGCGGGCCAGAACGGCTATTACATAATGAACGTGCATTGATCATCTGGTTAGCACATGAATCAAATGGCAGAATAATTGAGTCATGAAGTTTTTCGACTCCTGGCACACACTTTCCGTACAGGCCCCCTTTTGCAGTCGCTTTGAAGGGTTTTAGCCCCGCTCATGTTTAGAAGTGGGGAAATTTTTTACCCACATTTCACAGTTGTTCAGGGTGTACCCCACCTATGGCCCATAGTTGCCTAAGGCCCAACCCCTAAAGTATATTCCAGGGGTGTGTAATATGGCAATAAAAGATTCTGTCGATCTGCTAACCTGTGAAGATCGTTGAATTGTGATACAGTGCAATCATTATATCGGCGAAAACAGCGTGTCGCCGATATTATGGAATCACGTCGGTGTTCGTCCGCGTCCGCAGATCCTAGCTGTGAACGCGATAACTCAAAAAGGAATTGCCGGATCAGT
>JAVQKC010116579.1:0-21357 GCA_036025475.1 Philypnodon macrostomus
TATTTTATTTTATTTTATTTTATTTTATCCCTAGTGGCTGACAAGGTTGCCCACCTCATGGCCATCAACTCTGGTGAGCTGCAGAAAGGCATAACTCGCCCCAGGGTCAAAGTTGGAAATGAGATCGTGACCAAAGGTATTTCACGTTTCTTCTATTTTCCAACAACATAAGTAAAATATTAAACTCTATTTCTCAAACTTGAACTCTCAGGTCAAAACCAGGACCAATGTGTCTACTCCATCGGCGCTCTCGCTAAAGCCATCTACGACAGAATGTTCAAGTGGATGGTGACGCGCATCAACAAAACTTTAGACACAAAGATGCAGAGGCAGTACTTCATAGGAGTTCTGGATATTGCAGGGTTTGAGATATTTGAGGTAAGATTGATCCACAGTGTTAGGTAGATACGGCACCTAATAATGTGATCGCAGTGCTGTCATCTTCTGCTGTAGCCCATTTCCCTGACCTCTAGCATCAGCATGGCCTTTTCACCCACAGAACTGGTACTCACCGGATCTTTTCGTTTTTTTGTCCACATTCTGGTGCTCGGTTTGAACCTGCTATTTGCCTAGTATATTAACTATTTGTGTTAAGTGGTATTTTCTTTGTATTATTTATTTGAATTGCACTAAAACAAAATATTATGGTCTTTTTTTTCTGTATCAGTTAAACAGTTTTGAACAGCTCTGCATTAACTTCACCAACGAGAAGCTGCAACAGTTTTTTAACCACCACATGTTCGTCCTGGAGCAAGAGGAGTACAAGAAAGAGGGCATCGACTGGGTCTTCATCGACTTTGGTCTGGACCTACAAGCCTGTATTGACCTGCTGGAGAAGGTAGTCCACACATATTTAGAAATGATAAATGATAATAATGTATACATGGAATATCTCTTTTTCCTTTGCAGCCTATGGGTATTTTCTCCATCCTGGAAGAGCAGTGTGTGTTTCCTAAGGCCACAGACACCACCTTCAAAGCTGCTCTCCATGACAACCACCTGGGCAAGTCCTCTAACTTCCTCAAGCCAAAAGGGGGGAAGAAAGGCCCGGAAGCACATTTTGAACTGGTGCACTATGCTGGCACTGTGAGTTTATATTTTACCATTGACAAAACGAGACGCTAAACATTACCAAATGAAAGTAAGTAGAAGTATCTCTAAGAATGACCCCATGAGAAATAGTTGAAGCACCAAGTTCGGTATTTATTAAGGTTTATACATTACAGACATCAGGACAGAGCAGACGATAGCAGAACAGCGCACAAGACACAGGAAGGGTCAAGGAAGAGCACAAAACACAGGAAGGGTCAAGGAAGAGCACAAGACACAGGAAGGGTCAAGGAAGAGCAGAAGACACAGGAAGGGTCAAGGAAGAGCAGAAGACACAGGAAGGGTCAGGAAGAGCAGAAGACACAGGAAGGGTCAGGAAGAACAGAAGACACAGGAAGGGTCAGGAAGAGCAGAAGACACAGGAAGGGTCAAGGCAGAGCAGAAGACACAGGAAGGGTCAGGAAGAGCAGAAGACACAGAATCAGGACCGAAGCTAGTCACAAGCTGGAGCAAGCTCTCAAGATCTCAAGCTCCAGCTCCTCTCAAAAGCTCCCTCTGTTTTGTTATAACATACATATATAGGATCCCAAAATAGGTAGACAACCTTACAGATGACTTTCCATATACAGAAAGTCACAGTGGAGAATTCCAACCCACACCAAATTTAACATATTTAACATAGCCTACACTTTTATATATTTTTTATATATATTTTGAATTTGAACCCACTATATCTTTTGCAACCATATTTTATACCCCTATACTATATATATTTTATTGTATATTTGTATTGCCTCTGTGTAAGACCTGTCACTAACATTCATTCTCCAAGCCGTACCCCATAGTTGCTGGGATAGTCTCCAGTCACCCACAACCCCTAACTGAAATACAGTGAAGATTGAAGATAGTTTAGGGCGGGGACTGTGCACATATTTACATGAAAACTGACATTGAAGTATAAAATAAAATCTTGCAGAAATGTAGAAAGTCTTGCTAGAAACTGATTGACTGTGGATCTACCAAAGCACCTTCTTCGTGTGCTGTTGATTCAGTAAAGGTTCTCATGCCTCTGTTAGGTGGGCTACAACATCACAGGCTGGTTGGAGAAGAACAAAGATCCTCTGAATGAGACGGTGGTGGGCCTTTTTCAAAAGTCCTCCATGCCTCTGCTGGCCCTGCTTTTCAAAGAGGAGGAGGCAGCAGCCGGGACCAAGAGACAAAAGAAAGGCTCTTCCTTCCAGACTGTGTCCAACTTCTACAGGGTAACACACTCCCTCACACTCCATAACACAAACACATCTGTGCAAACAACTGTGTCAACACTGAGCCTTCCTCGCAAACCCACGAACCTCCTTTTACTGTGTGTGTGTGTGTGTGTTTGTGTGTGTCCAACAGGAACAGTTAAACAAGCTGATGAGCACCCTGCGAAGCACTGCCCCTCACTTTGTCCGTTGCATCGTGCCCAATGAGTTCAAGCAGTCAGGTCAGTGGGTGTAGTGAACAGACAGATATTAGGGCTATAATAACGATAATAATTAAAGCCGCAAGCGGCAATAAATTGCCCTCGCTTTCCGTGACCCTCTGCCGACCATCTTCAAGCTCCGAAGTAACCCCCGGTTTCGCCCATTGTCTTCTGTTCATTCTGAGTGATTATATTTCAATGGTAGATTTGTGTTCAATGGCACGTGTGAATGTGTGTGAGTGATTTGTGCACAGATTTTGAACTGTTGTTGTCTAACTGTGGCAGAATGTTGAGCCATACTGAGTCCTATAGAATTACATTGTACACATTGCCCATTGGATTAATATGGTGGATTGTGGCCCAAAATGGAGGATTTCAGTCTTCGTGTTGGCAAAACCGAGAAAAATAGGGCATGCAATGTTTTGACTTACAAAGTCACGTAAGATAAACTGCTCTGTCTTCTTGATGTGGTTCAGGTGTGACAGACAATCATCTGATCCTGCACCAGCTCGCCTGTAATGGTGTCCTTGAGGGCATCCGCATCTGTAGGAAGGGATTCCCCAACAGGATGCAGTACCCCGAATTCAAACAGAGGTCTTACTACTGTTAAGATAAATAATACAATAATAATCCATCAACCAGAGGTGGTAGAGTAATCAATAATATTTCTCAAGTAAGAGTACCATTACTTCAAAATAATGTTACTCCAGTAAAAGTAAAAAGTACTCATTCACATAATTACTCGAGTAAGAGTAGACAAGTACTGGGTGAAAAAACTACTGAGTCCTGAGTAACTGTTTGAGCGTAATGTCAGATTATTTGTTTAATTTTATTGTAATCTGGCAAAAAAAGAAAAAAGATAATAAACAGATTTTGATATTTTCAAAAGATAAAATAAAAACGTAAATAATATTTTCAAAAATGAAGACACAAGGAACAGAATTTCCACATCATCACATTTTTCACATAAAGCTGGTAAAAGTACTCTTACTCTTTTTAGATTTCCAAGATTTTACTCGAGTAAGAGTACAGTTACTTCAAAATATTATTACTCAGGTAAAAGTAAAAGGTATTGCGCAGGAAAGCTACTCTATGGAGTACATTGTATTTAAAAAGTTACTCAAGTAAATGTAACTGAGTAAATGTAACTGAGTAAATGTAACTGAGTAAATGTAACTACCCATCTCTGCAATCAGGTTTAATATAGTTTTTAATGTTCACTAATCTGTTTTATTCTTGTATTGTTAGGTACTACATCCTCAACCCCAACGTAATGCCAAAGGGATTCGTTGATAACAAAAAAGCATCTGAGCTCATTCTAAGTTCGGTTGACCTAGACAGTATGGAGTACCGTATAGGCCACACTAAGGTATTTTACAATTCTGTTAAACCTGACCATTATATATATTTTTAATCGCTTTTTTCTTTATCCGATCAGGTGTTTTTCCGCGCTGGAGTCCTAGCTAAGCTGGAGGACATGCGTGATGAGAGGTTAACTAAAGTCATAACACTGTTCCAGGCGCGTCTCCGAGGAGTCCTCATGAGGATAGAGTTTAAGAAGATGGTGGATCGACGGTCAGTATAACTAAATAATAAATGTATGTAGATTTTGTGTGTTTTTACTGTGATGTCTTTAAATGTGATACAGAATTGCATTGATGGCCATCCAGCGAAATGTGCGGAAGTTCCTTCAGTTGCGTTTCTGGGGCTGGTGGAAACTCTACACTAAGGTATGTCACAAAAAATACTCTTCCTTAAAATAAGTACTACATTGATTTCATTTTTGCGTCATTGTTTTCCCAGGTGAAGCCTCTGCTGATGGTGGCCCGTCAGGAGGAGATCTTCAAGGCTAAAGAAGAAGAGTTGAGAGTGGCTGTGGAGAAGGTGAAGGAGATGGAGTCAAAGGTCAAAGATCTGGACGAAAAGATGGTCACTCTGTCTCAGGAGAAGAATGACCTGTCCCTGGCACTGGCTGCTGTAAGTGCACATCCAGGCGCTGTTCGTTTTGCATAGAATTAGAACCACCATCTCTCTATCCTGCAGTAACTCATGATAGAATAAAAACAGTATTTTTCTAATTAAAACACATGTAACTCATTTATCCCGGCTTGCTATAACCACAGGAGCAGGACATGCTAGGTGATGCTGAGGAGCGCTGCACCCAGCTGATGCACCAAAAGGTTCAGCTGGAAGAATCAGCCCAGGTAAATGTGAAAGGCGTAATATGATAATATCCATAATCAATAACCATTTCATGTGTTTTTTTCATTTGACTTCATCGACGACTTACTTCCTGTTTACTGTTTAGGATTTACGTGAGCGTTTGGAGGAAGAAGAGGGCACCACCACAGCGCTCCACAGTCAGAGGAGGCAGCTCGAAGGAGAACTGACTGAGCTCAAGAGAGACCTGGAGTCTCTGGAGTCTACACTGGCTAAAAGCGAGAAGGAGAAACAGGTTCATAAGCTCAAAACAGATGAGTTCCTGTGTTAAAGAAGCAATGTGACATTTTTATTTGAATATTCTGTTAGAGTCTGGACTTCAAGGTGCGGACTCTGGCAGGTGAGCTGGACCAGCGAGATGATACTGTCGCCAAGCTGCACAAGGACAAGAGAGCTCTGGAGGAACTGCAACAGGTGAATACTTCAGAACCACAACTAAATAAAACAATTACTTCACTTACTGTGCCCAACATAACATTGTCTGATTAATCTCACTATAATAAGAAAACTCTGGAGGATCTTCAAACAGAGGAAGACAGAGTCAACCATCTGACCAAGACCAACAGCAAGCTCAACACACAAGTGAATGAGGTATGTTCAATTTGTAATACTCAAATATAGATTTCATTTAGAACTAACAAGATAATGTTTTGATGCCTGAGTTTCTGTCCCGTAGCTTGAGGACAGCTGTGAGCAGGAGAAGAGGATCAGGGCAGAGGTGGAGAAGGCCAGAAGGAAGGCAGAGGGTGATTTGAAGATGGCCATTGAAAACCTCAATGAGATGGAGAACGCTAAGATTGATCTGGAAGATGTAATCAAGAAGTGAGATTATGTTCTTCAAATGTGGGGAGATTGAATATTTATAAACTGGTCATAATAATTGGTTCTGTAAAAATGATAAAAGACCAAAAAGGAGAGACCATTTCTATTTAATACAATTAGAACTAAATGAATTATATATATCTGTCACCCTCAAACATGTTTTTTCAGGAGGGACTTTGAGATTAACCATATGAACGCGAAGCTGGAGGACGAACAGGCTCTCAGCTCAATGCTCAGCCGAAAGCTCAAAGAGCACCAGGTTTGTGATAATGGTCTGTGTTGTCAAATTACTACCTAAACGCTAAACTTTCAAAGCATTTTTCCTCAACATTTTAGGCACGTGTTGAGGAGCTAGAGGAAGAGCTAGAAGCTGAACGGGGCATTAGAGCCAAGGTACCAATATTTATTTGTTGTACATTTTCCTTATACATGATCATTGTTATTCATGCATTATTGTTTATCGTTAAACTGTTATTAGGTAGAAAAGCAAAGAGCTGACCTGTCCCGAGATCTTGAGGACCTCAGTGACCGGTTGGAGGAGGCAGGAGGTGCTACTGTTGCTCAGGTAGGTTTAGACTATATCTGTCAACCAAAATGAAACTTAACTCTAAAATGTAACCAGTGCTGTTGTATTTTTTATGAAGATTGAGCAGAACAGGAAGCGTGAGTCGGAGCTGCTGAAGCTGAGGCGTGAGCTGGAGGAGGCCGCGCTTCAGTCTGAGGCCACTGCAGCCGGTCTGAGGAAGAAACACTCTGACTCCATGGCTGAGCTTGGAGAACAACTGGAGAACCTGACCAGACTCAAAGTGAAGCTGGAGAAGGACAAACTGAGCATGAAAGCTGAGATCGAAGACCTCAACACCACCTTGGAGATCACTCATAAAGCAAAGGTATGTTTACAGCACATGTACAATAGCTGTCAGGGCATTATAGATCCTTTCAAAGTTTGTAATTCCAGAATGGAGGCAGCTGGAGGCAAGACTATAATACATTTTCAATGGAGAAATCAGAATTAGCCACAAAATATTGGTTTTGGCAAATGACAACCACTCTGCTCCATGTAGGAGCCTGGTTAGGAAACATTAGTGAATGTACCATTTTACATGTATTTAATGTATCAATTAGTATCCAGTTACCATTTAGGGTGGTGGCAAAATTCTAGATTTTTAGGTTTTACTGGACGTTACAGAAATGTTGAAGCCCACAAGCATTTTTTATTGTATGCTCAGAATTGATCTATCCCTCTCCACACACCCTACTTTTTTGTGAAGTGAACTCACTTTTGCTCCAGTCGCCTCCATTCTGGAATTTTGAACATTCCATATCACACACTTTTTAAAGGGTCTATATGGCAAATTCACAGTTTAGAATTATTAAGTTGTAAATGATGTTAACTCCTCACAGAAGGATGTGGTTGGTGTTTTAACTGCATTATGTTTGCTGTGTGTGTAACATAGGTGAACTCTGATGCTCACGGCCATAAACTGGAGGACAGCCTGGCAGAGGCCAGTGCTCGTCTGGCTGAGTTGGAGCGCACTCAGACGGAGCTCAACACTGTCAAAATACATCTGACTGGTAACAAAACAATAATAAGTCATCTCTAGTACAGCTTTATTCATTATAATTGTTTACTACAGTTTGGAGCAAGTCTAAGGAGCACCAGTTCAAAATAAACTGGGTTGCACCTTAATAGAAACATACACCAAGAAAAGTCTTTCTTTTGCTGATTTGAACCAGTCCAAGATGGAAAGGAACAAAGGTGGATTCATTATTATTTGATCATACTCTACAAGGGATCAGAGGAGGTAGAGTAGCCAATCATTTTACTCAAGTAAGAGTACTGTTACTTCAAAATAATGTTACTCAAGTAAAAGTAAAAAGTACTCATACACATAATTACTTTGAGCAAGGACTCATGTTGAAAAACATATTGAATTTTTTTTTAACAACCCTTACAAGGATAGCAGTTTATACAGTTGCCAAATCCGCCTGTATAAGTGACTTTTTGGGGGCTGTTTTTACCGACAGTCGCATTATGGAGCTTGGCTTGCCTGTCTTCTGTAGTGTGTATTGTTGATGCATTGTTGCCATTGCGCTTCATAATTGTGGAAGGAGACAAATGCAACAAAAAGGCCTGTCCAGTAGCCTATATGTATTATTTATAGTAAGAATTATTGGTTTTATTGCAGGTCGCTTGTTTTGGGCTTGTTTTTATCAACTTGGTTGCTTTTTTCTCTCACAAGACCTGGCAACACTGGCAACATACGTATAATGCACATAGATTATTGTTCATTTTGTTTCTGTGTCTATGTACTGTATGTAGCTGAGAACAACGATTTGAGCAGAGAGCTGGAGGAAGCACAGAGTAAGCTGACCCAGGTGACACGGCTGAAGGCCACACTCATCTTACAGGTCGACGAGCTCAAGAGGCAGGTGGACGAGGAGAGCAAGGTACAATCCCTCATTCATACACTGTCAAAGCATTGCTGCTGTGAAGTTAATGTACTGTGTCTTGATATGCAGGCTCGTAACACAGCAGTGATAGGTCTGGCCAACGCCCGTCATGACCTGGCTCTGCTGAAGGAACAGTTAGAAGAGGAGTCTGAAGGCCGAGGAGAGCTGCAGCGGCTGGTGTCCAAACTCAACGCTGACGTCACCTCCTGGAGAACCAAATATGAGACTGATGCCATCCACCGCACTGAGGAGCTGGAGGAAACCAAGTAGGGTCAATGACAAAGACAGCAATCGTTAAACTACTAAATTGAAAAATGGATATATCAGCTCAACAATGGTATCAGCCGATATGACTTATATCGGGATTGGCCAATATGGATGGCCGATGTTAACCTGTTGTGCAAAATGGATCATTCCGGAAGCCAGTTTCCTAATATTTAGAATCCGAACTAAGATTTCTTTTCCCCACATCACATATACTGTATGTTGTCTATATGTTACATCAGGTGTAGAAACAGCCAGAAAAAGATCAGGCTCAACGTGCCTAAAGCTAGCCTGAAATGGATTAAGATATGTATGCAATGTTTACAACGTTTCCAAAAAAAAAAAAAGCAAATATAGCCTACATAAAACATGGCACTTACATGGTAATTGAAATAGCTGTAGCGGTATCTGCCTACAATTTCCACATCGGTGCATCCCTAGTAAAATATACATGATTTTGTCTGTTCTTTTTTCTGTTTTTAGGCGTAAACTTGCAGTGCGTCTACAGGAAGCTGAGGAGGCAGCTGAAGCAGCCCAAGCCAGAGCAGCCAGCCTTGAAAAAGTGAAGCAAAGGCTGCAGGGAGAAGTGGAGGACCTCACCATAGACTTGGAGAAGGTAAATCTACATAGGCCATACACCATACACAGTATTAAGTACACTATCTGTGCCCATAGTCCAATGCAGCAGCGGCCGCGCTGGATAAGAAACAGCGCGCTTTCGACAAGATGGCCGCCGAGTGGAGCCAGAAGAACGAGGAGCTGCAGCTGGAGTTGGAGACCAGTCAGAAGGAGAGCCGCTCGTACATGACTGAGCTCTACAAACTGAAGACTGCCTACGAGGAGAGCCTGGACCAGCTGGAGACTATACGCAAGGAGAACAAAGGCCTCACAGGTAATCACACATCATAAAGGTAAAAAACAGGAAACACTGTAAAAGTAGATTACATAAGGGCCATGGTTTCACACAGAGGAGATAAAGGAGTTGGTGGACCAGCTCGGGGAAGGAGGCAGAAGTGTCCACGAACTGCAGAAGGCCAAAAAGAAACTGGAAGTGGAGAAAGAGGAGCTTCAGATGGCTCTAGAGGAGACAGAGGCTTCCCTTGAGGTACACAAAATGTTCAAAAATAGTCAATAATGTAAATGAAAGACATAATGCTTGTATTGTGCTTTGAATCAGGTGGAGGAAGGTAAACTGGTGCGTGTGCAGCTGGAGCTGGCACAGGTCAAGGCCGACATCGATCGCAGGATCCACGAGAAGGAGGAGGAGTTTGAGGTGACCAGGTCAGACAATACGTAGAGAAGAGATTATACTGTTACTGGTCATATGTTTAGAAGATAATAAATACAAATACGTCTGTTTAGAAAAAATCATGCTCGTGCTATTGAGTCCCTCCAAGCCAGCCTGGAGGCAGAGGCCAAAGGTCGTGCCGAGGCTCTGAGGATGAAGAAGAAGATGGAGTCTGACTTGAATGAAATGGAGATTCAGTTGGAGCACGCCAACAGGAACAACGCAGAGCTGGTGAAAACCCTCAAGAAGCTGCAGCAGCAGATCAAAGTAAAACTCTTATTATCTTTCCTCTCAAACTATATATAAAACATAAAATCAGTTTATTTAAAAGATGCATTTAAGTGCATGTTTAATGGGTTATTTATGACAACTGTAATGCTCGAATCAGACCTGTAAAAAAGGTTGGATCTGACGTCTGACCACTATATATGTGTGTGTGTGCGTGTATGTGTGCAGGATCTGCAGGTGCAGATGGACGAGGACGGCCGGCTCCATGATGAGCTGAGGGAGAAGTACAGTCTCCAGGAGCGGCGCCTGTGTCTGATCCAGGCTGAGATGGAGGAGCTCAGAGGAGGTCTGGAGGCCTCAGAGAGAGCTCGTAAACTGATTGAACAGGAGCTGGTGGACACCACTGAGAGGTTCTCTGAGATCAGTATGCAGGTGTGAACAGACGTGATGTATAGTATGATCTGTGTAATTACAGTAATAATAACATCCTTTTCTCTTTAGAACCAAAGTCTGACTATACTGAAGAGAAAACTAGAGGCAGACCTATCCAAACTGTCCACTGAGAACGAAGAGCTCATCTCTGAGTTCAGAGCTGCTGATGAGAGAGCCAAGAAGGCTGTGACTGATGTGAGTCAGCTGACCAATCAGAATCTAATTTTAAAACTCATTTAGCAAACTTTTATTATCCCTGAGCAAAGGTCATACTGACCTCTCTCTCTTGCATGTTCTTGTGAATGTAGGCGACCCGTCTGTGTGAGGAGCTGCGTCAGGAGCAGGACCGCAGCTCTCACCTGGAGAAGGTAAAGAAGAACCAGGAGCAGGCCCTCAGAGACCTCACTCTCAAACTAGAGGAGGCTGAGCAGCAGGCTCTGAAGGCAGGCAAACGCACCATCCAGAAACTGGAGACCAGGGTAAGGAGAGCACAATATTCAGCCATCTCCACTAATATAATTTATACAAATGTGCAATCTTTAAGCATATACTGTTTTTAGATTAAGGAGTTGGAGAATGAGTTGGACCAGGAGCAGAAGCGTCATGCTGAAACAATTAAAATCCTGCGTAAAGGTGAGCGTCGGCTCAAAGAGCTGATCTTCCAGACAGAGGAAGACCACAAGACCAACCAGCGCATGCAGGAGCTGGTGGAGAAACTCCAGAACAAGCTCAAGTCCTACAAACGCCAGATAGAAGAGGCTGTAAGTACAAACACATAATGTAACTGTTGTTTTATTTTTACATTACTGGATGCCCATTAGCTTAGTACATACACATGTATATCTCTATGGGACTGTAGGAGGAGCAGGCCAACTGCAGCCTGTCTAAATACAGGAAGACTATCCATGAGCTGGACGACGCAGAGGAGCGAGCTGAAATGGCTGAAATGGCTCTTAATAAACTAAGGACCAGGAATCGAGCTTCTGCAAATAAGGGCTTCACCTCAGTGGAGATCGTCCAAGTCACTAAACCTGCCAGTGGAGGACAGGGTGACTAGACCACAGTCAATCCACACACATCTGTAGCAGGTTGGTATTTAATCACATGTCAGCACAGTCTATAAAATCACAGTCTAAATGTGATGTTTTTCTGTCCCACAGAGTGACACACCCGCTCAGCCTGACAGACCGAGCATCATGAGGAGCTGCAACAATGTCTTAATGTCTTTAGAAAGTCTTAATACAGACATCACCAATAGTCTTAACTACTGTGGTCTGAGTTGGCACACAAACCATTTCAGCTTTTCACCTGCAGTTTTTACTGTTTTGTTTGTCCAGTATCTACAGTATTTATGAAGTCTTCAGTAGAATACTGTTGTTCTAATATCACATGTAAGCTTTGTGTCAGTGTTTCTTCTGTCTGTGTCCATTGCCTCTTCTCAGTGGTGTTTTTTTGAAGAGCTGAACGGGAGAAGCTGTGTTCTCATGTCAATGATAGAGAGCCCACCAGTGTGTCGCTCCTGCTACATCAGTGTACTGTTTCCCTACTGCAGTGAATTCATAAATCATAAGCAAGTCACTGTGTGCGCGGTTATCTTTTTGTTTTCTTTTTACAAAGGTGAATGTAGGTGCTAACAATCTAACAACAGGACTCATGATATAACCAGATCCTGACTGCTCACTTATTAATACACTGTTAATAGTAACATTTATTAAAGTGAGATCAGAAGGCACTGTGCGGGTATTAGATCCACACACAGAAAGGTCACCTCTGTGCCAGTCCCAAACCCAGCTGAAGACACTGGTGTGACAGTATAACATTCACATATACAACATGTGCCCATTTAATACATCAATATGGAATTTATTTTCATTTTTGAATCAGATGAATGCTTCACATTTTGTACAAAATCATTAGAAAACACCTGACCCCCTAAATCCCAGATAATCCTCAGTGGCATCACACATCAACAAGACCGGAGGGAACATGCAACCTCCTGCACCTGTTGATAAGATCCATGTCACTCAAAAGCCAACACTCACCTCCTGAACATAAGCTGACAGTATTGTACAGTGATAATATACAGAGTAAGTACAGCAGGGCTGTCAGTAACTGATCAATGTATGAACAATACCACATCACCATGCATTCTGTACACATGACACATCATTGGTTATGATTGATTAAGTAGATTTTAAAAAGGTCTTTACATTAAGAGTTCAAATCAACCAATGACTAGAGGCCTGTCGAGGAGGGGGAGGTGGGACCAATGAGCTTCAGGTTGGTTGAGGTATAAAGGTGGGCAGGGAGAGCTGTAGGAGATTGCTTGATGTGTTGCTCATGTACATGCCCAGCAAACACACACACAAAGGCAGTGGCACAGACATCTCCACTCATTCCAAATACTTGGGCTACACTGTAGAGGCCCCAGACTATTTTAAATCAATGTTAATTAGTCTGAGCGCATAGAGTATAGGCAAGAAAACATCAAACACACCCTTAATTAAGATCTGAAATCGCAACAGATTTTATTGGGTCAAATGCAGAGATTTCCTCTTGAAAACAGAATGACCAATGATACTGGTGCAGAGAGGCACTTTCACATCACGTGTACATGTTTACACAGTGCTTGCATCTGTGTGTATTAGGTGTCTTCAATTTAGACACTTCAGCTACATGTTTTTGATCAAATATTTTACACACTCACACTCTTAGCATTTTCACATTTTTAGCAATTGGCACATGTACATGCAAAGCAGCAGGGGAAACATAAAGGAGCAAATGAAGGGGGCAAAATTTAAGGAAATAAAATATTGACATGTACTTGGACAGACAAACACACAGACATATAAGACAGGCTCTTTAGGTGTTTAAAAACACCCCCGTCTTGGATCCTGCCCCGCCCCCCTCGTGTCGCATGTTCGTAGCAGCACCAGAGGAGCGCTATGATTGGTGGGTACAGCTGTACTCTTGCTCAGTCAGTTTCGAGGATGAGTGGCGGCTGCTCATTCTCCTCCTCCAGACGCAGGTCATTCAGGTCCTCCTCCAGCCCTGCCCCGCCCACGGCTCCCTGCTCCTCACAGTAACCTAGGAAACAGTCAATAGATATGACAATTGTTACATGCACATTTAAAAATTTGTGGGGGTTTCTTTTGCAAAGTAAACTTAAATGAATGCCATGTGATTTGATATGACATGGCAGTAAAATGAAAATTAGAGCAAACTTCAATAAAACAACAACGATGTAATAATGTAATAACTATTTTGAATTATTCAATAAATACATTAGGAAGAGCCACATTAGTCCAAACAATGACAAGTGAAAATACAACTACTTCATGAATAAACCACCACATAACTAGAGCTTAACTAGAGCTTAACCAGAATTTAAAACATTTCAAGGTATTAGAAGTTACACTAAATGTAGTAGAAAACCAGGTCTAAATATGGACATTGCAGGGGTTTATATTCAGAACATAGAAAAGCCTCATTTAGTTGCAACAGAATTAGGTATTTTCCCAAACTTGTATCACAATTAGGGCTGGGAACTCAATACGGTACATGATACATGGCTCATTTTACTGATAATATCACAATATGGCAATATGTGATAATCATTATATTGCAAATAAAACCCTACAATATGTCACTGTTTTAAACGAACAGTATTCAAACTGTATTTCAATGAATGGATGACAAGTTTATAAATTCTGATATATAGATATAGCAGCCTGCAATATCGATACAGAATCACCAAACAAAAAAATATCTTGGTATGTCGATATTTTGTCCCACCCCCTAAAAACAAAAAGAGCCTATAGGGAATTATATTTAAAAAAAATAACTAAGAGTACAGAAAGTAAAGTATTATAACCTTTAGTGACTGCTGCACTGTAGGTTTGGGCCACAAGTGGGCGGTCATGTGACCCCTGTTCAAGGATCTCATTAGACGGCTCAGCACTGCCATCTAACCTGAGAGCAGAGACATCACAGACTCTGTAACATCAAAAATGGCTTCTAGCTGGATAGTGAAAGCAAGTGACACGTTAGCGCCATTATTATCTTTTAGCATGTGTTACCTGTGCTGCTTCATTAGTGTACACTCCCCTCCCTCCTGTGGGTCCAGATTGTACATGTACAAATAACCATCTGCTGCTGCCACGAGCAACCTGGGGATCTTCTGAATCCTGAAACAAAAACAGAACAATATGTGAGTGCCTATACAGAGGCATATAGTGGTCCCATTATATATTATTCGAGATTATCTGATTGGTTATCTGTATGTACACTCACACAGCTAAGGCGCAGATATTCTTGTGTCCACAGAAAGGCAGGCGCACAGTGGCAAAGGCCCGCCCCTGGGTGAACATCTCTGTGACCTGAGAAGGCAGGTAGGTCGTAGATGCCATCAACATTTTGCCAAGGTACCCTCCCCATGTGGCGGGCTCCTCTGTAGGCCTAAACACAGCCACAAAGCGTTGGTTATTTCAGAGACGCTCACATTTTAATGGCGATGGTAGTAGGAAGTACATACACATATTTTTCCTTCTGTGTCTCTAATTTGAAAATGTGGACCGTCTCTGTGTTGCTGGAGGCTGACAAGTACAGGCCCTCCATACTGAACGCAAGCGAGCATATGCTCACACACCTGGAACACAGACACAAAAGCAAGACAATGCCATTAATTTACAAAACAAAACAGTATGGCCGAGATCAGAACATTAGTCATTTGAAATCTTCTACCTTTTGACTCCTCGTCTAAACTCGAAAAGCTTCTGTCCCTCTGGGATTGAAAAGACACGGATAACTGTGCCCTAAAAAGGAAGTCATGGAAATAAAAGGTTCAAAAACAAAAGAAACCGAGTGAAAAGCTCCACACAGTACTCTGTTTTACCTTTTCTGATGCTGTGGCCAGTTTTGTTCCACTGGCATCAAAAGCCAGAGCTGCTAGTGGACTATCATGAGCTGGAATCATATTAGCTGCTCGCTAGGAAGAAAAAAAAAAGTGATCCCAGTAAAAACAAAGCATTAGAGACATGATTGAGATCAATACAGAAAACCAAGAAATACAGACCAATACAAAGGTTTGAGCACTTACCAGATTGACAGTGTCAAACACTTGAACTTCACCTATTGTTGCACTACCTGGGTACGCCAAGTAACAGTTATCATTGCTGATTGAAAGGGCACACAGTCCTGTAGAAAATATAGAGCTTTACAAAGTGATTCATGACACAAGGACAAGCTATCTAAATACCATAATTTACTCAAATATATTCAATTAACTAAATATTTGATTCTTCCCACTCACCTGAAGGATTTGGGGGAGTTTCTCTGATAGTGTGCAGCACTTTCATATCACGGATGTTGTGAATGTAAAGTGACTCTTCAAGACAAACTATAAGCCTCTGCAAAGTAATAATAAAACAATGTGACCACAAGCACAAGTGGGAACAGTTCTATTGGTGTATAGATGTATAGTACCTGTCTGTTGAGTTTGACGGCCAGTATTGTGTTGGAATATGAGTAATTGCATATCTCAGTTCCCTTCTTAAAGTGACAGACTTTGAGCTTCCTGGGAGCCTTCAGGCTGACAATAGCCACCAGGCTGCTTGAAAACAGGCGCTCCACAATACACACATCCTCTGTGTCCGCTGCAGAATGCACACAAATAAACAACAGTGACACAGTGGCAGACAAAGGACATTCATATTGTTAGAGCCACCACATGGAAAAACGAGGAGACCATTAATGTACAGCTTAAATGTTTTAATGATACAGAAACTACCTCCTGTCAGCATGCTTTAAACACAATTAGTCCATCGTGAACAATTGTTGAACAAGCCCATTTTAACAGCAGCAGGGTCTGTATGTTAAACCATTTACCAAAAACAAAGAAACAGCACTTACTACATTCATATATCTGCTCCAGTTTGTCCACAGAAGACAAGGAGAAGAACTTGTAACCAGATTTGGTACCAACAGCTAAGGACCTACGGGCAACACAAGAATGAGGTCAATACAAACCCAAAGAGAAGGTCTAAACAGTATATCTTTCTTTATATCTCATTAAAACAATAAATACTTGAAGCGAATACAAGACATGACACACAGTTCACTGGTCTCCTTGGATGTAGTCACAAAGTAACAGTGGCCATTGTCACACGCCAGTAACCTTTTGGCATCGCATCGTGGTTGGGACAGTAAAAACAAGACTTCCCCCTCCCATAAGTTATACTGACAAAGGAAATTTACTTTTTAAGTACCCACCCCCATACTTTGAAGAAGCACTAAAATGATAAACTATGTTAGTCTTTAAGCACATTTACCGCTAGTTCTGTATTCAAAACAACTCTCAACATTTAAACAGAATCAATTACACGACCCCTAAGCTATGCCTTAATGTGTTTCTGGGAAGAAGTTAGCATCGAGTCACATAGCTTAATGTTAGCAAGAAGCTACACTACTAGCCTAAATAAAATACAATAAAAGGGTACGCTGTTTGAGTAGCGTAGCTATAATATTATCATCTTCGTTATTATTCGTGCCCTGATATGGTAGGATTTGGCCTCTTCATTTCGGTAAGATGTCCAGACATGCCCGAAACGAGAGCTAACGCTGCTAGCCTAACAGCACAGGCCAGCGGACCAGGACCCAGACGCTCTCCCCCGGCCCTTGCTTACGTGTTGTCCTGGTTAAAGTTGGCGAAGAGGAGCTGGCTTCCGCCGGCCTCCCCGCTTTGACTGGCCAGGTTCATGGGTTCGGCACCATGGACCTATACGGCTCCGGTGTGAGTAGCAGCTGTGAGTTTTACTAGTACAGTGATATGGGCCTGAGTGTGTTCACGAGTCCATCTCTGCTGCTGGAGTGGTGATTGTTGTTGTTTTTCACTCGGGCTGTTGCATCGCTCTACTGCGCATGCTCTGAAGGCGGACCTGTGACACATTTAAAGAGACAGGACACGCGTTTAACTAAACTTCACAAATTCAACACATTAGCGACATACACAAGGGAGTACATTCAAATAACACATTTAATTTGACATTCGTTATAACGGTAATGTTTTTTATTTTGTAGTAAAAACAACGTATGGTCTTGGAGGAACGAAATGATATGCCTGAGCTGCGAAGGTTTAATTCACAAGCGCCCTCTGTCGTCATTTTGTGGCAATAGCAGTGGAAATAATGCTGCCTTCACGTGCTATGGGGAAAATTATACATTTCCATTTTGTGAAGTACGAGTGCCTTGTGTTCAAGGGATTTTGTGGTCGTAGCGAAATGAAACGTGGCAAACACAAACTCTATTTTAACCTGATCCTGGGTGAATCAGGTTTGAATTAATTATTCTGCTTCTACATACATCTGTTATATATTTTGTGTCGCAAAGTGGAAATACAGTCAACATAAAAATTGTATATGCTACATAATTGTGTACCATCCTTTCCGTTTCAAAAGAATCACTTAACAGGAGTAAAAACGTTTAGTAGCCAACACATTTGCATCTTAATAAATTACATTTTCATGCATTCACGATAACTAAGGTTGCTGCGCCATGTTGAAAGGTCAAATCCGACTTCATCTCGCCAGTGGAAATTACGAAAAGACTACAGATTTGACCTCGACAAGTGGTGTTTACCATAATTCCCATTGCACATGAAGGCAGCAATAAGGTTAGAACGCAGAACAACAGGTAGGCTATAACAGTTTCCATATGTATTGTAAAAATGGTCTAAGAATAGTTTGTATATACAGTTTACAGTTCTGGTAGCATGATATAGACCTTAAAACAATTCAAGTCCAAAACATTACTCAACTTTCCAAATATTCTCCAAGTATTAAGATACATTTAATGATAATGTCTGCTCTCACTGTATAATTAAACCCATAACATTGATTGGGGGCTTGTCTTGTAGATATGTTTGAAAGCAGACTAAATTATATGTAGAGTATGTTCATGAGTCAGAACTACGGGCCATAACAATACACCCCACGAAGCATGTGATTCTCTCGTTACCATTTTCACATTTCCCATTACATTTATTTGCGCACTTGTGTGTCAGATGTGTCCTTTGCTCCAGTTTACTGTGAGTCTGCTGCAGATTTCCAGGGAACATTACAGCATACTAAACACTGACCTCTGGTTTACACAGCATGTCCAAATAAACATGACGAACAGACAGATGCACAAAGAGCCTGGGAAGCATAGGGCTTTCGATGTTAAATCTGATCAAATGGTCCTCCTTCTGCATAGACCAAAAATGTAGGTGCACCAAAAATGGGAAGATGGATTCATAATCAATAGGTTTTAACCCCAGACTACATAATACACAATCATCATAGTGTTATACTGTACTCTGTTCATTATATAGGGTCACTGAATATCATCCTTTATTTGACCAAAGTACTGTGTAGGCCTACATACAAATGTATCTGAAGTCAAACTGGACAACCAACTACACAGTTCATGACATGCACATGTTAACACGCGTCAGACATGTCTTTTCTGTTATTATTGGAAAAATACAATGGGGTTGTTATACAAAACCCACTGTGTATAAAATAATTTGCATGAAACCAACCAAACACTTGCATTAGTTGCCTGTAAAGAGATACCGAAGTAATGTGTCCATGATGTGCGTTTGCGTAATGGAGCTGCAGAGAGAAACTGTTATTGTTGGATAATGTTTAATTTCCGTTAAGTCCAGGCGTGTGAGAGAGGAAGCATTAAACTTAAAGTCAGGTGCATCACGGTGAAGGACACGCAGACCCCATAAACCATTCGTTTTGTATTTGACCTTTATTTAACCACGTGCCATTAAGGACATGGTCTTCTACACAATAACGACTTTCACTTTGTGTCACCTTTCTTCAGTGCCCCCGATGAAGTTGCGTTCACTGTTTGCAGGAAGTTGAATGAAACGCGAGCAGTAGTGGTCGTGTGTGGTGTGTGGGGGTGGGGAGGGGCTGCTGTTTGTTGCTGCCTTATCATGAGCCATTAGCGGGGGAAGGGGAGGGGGTAGAGGAGGGGTTAGGAGCCCAGTCCCGCGGAACATCCTGCGAACATATCTCAGAGTCAGAAATAAAAGTGTTAACAGTTAGCTGCACCGCAGAAACCAACCATTTTTGGTCGTTTCATCCTAAATAACACGCTATAAACAGTTGATTCCCAGGCTCCGTGCAGCTGCTGGACTTATGTGTTTGGACGTGCGTCGGTGGGATATCCGGAATGGGGAATCCGTAGGAGGAGACGACGCTCTCCGCTGGCGTGCAGTTCGTAGATAGAGCGCGCACATTACACGAGATGGACTTTAAGAAGACCAAATTGGGAAGGTAAACTTTATGCCTTTATCCGCACATCTGGCTTTGCGCAATGACGCACGGGAATGCCTACATCGTTTGTCAGGACTGCACTTAATTATCTGCTGTAGTTTGGATGTCTCTGAGAACGCACCTCTTTGAGCCCCTTCACTGTCACCTCACTGAAAAATACAGTTACACAATTACTATGCACACACTGTCATAGCTGTAGTCTTCTCCATCACTCTAACTAAACAGACCGTCTGATCCAAATTACATGAACTAAATACACATAAACAAATAATATTAATAAGCTATATTCCCCAGGTATTAAGGTTAAAATACAAATGCACAACTTAATAAATTATGTATAAAATGAATGTTACATAATGTACATAATGTAATAAAATGATATACATGTCCAGGCTCTCTGAAGTCTTTATGCCCTCCTTTTTACGGGTCAGTTTTGCATGTGTTTGGCTTATTGGTGAATCTAATTTTCATTTGTAAATTTACGAATGAGTAAATAGATGTCAGTCAGTGTATGTCTTTGCATGTGTTAGCCCTCCAACTAAGTAACCATTGTCCACTGTTGTACCCTGCCTAAGGCCCATAGTTGCTGTGATTACACTCCAGTTAATACATTAGGGATGCACATTGCCTCAACACTGGTATTGGCCAATATTCACTCGGTTTAATGCGATCGGTATTGGATAATGTTACCTGTTGTACAAAATTAAAAAATTCTGACTTTATTATTTTTTACACATTGCCCGTCTTTATAGATTCATAAATTAATTTGAAATCAATTATTTTCATGATGATTTCTTAGTTTCCTTTTCTTTATATTGAAATATCAGTTTTGGTTTTGGCTGAGATTGATTTTTATATTGGTGCAAAACTAAAAGGTAAAATTTATAATATTATAATTTTAAATTTTTTGTTGTTGTTTTGAATTGGACATTTCTGACATGTGGTACAATCTATTGTGAATTCCATATCGGACGATTCAGCATAATTGAGTCCATGCATGTCTATTACATCATTGTTTAGGCACATGGCAATAACATAACAACCCACAAGTCCCATGAGGGGGATAAAGTATAGCCTCTAGTCTCCAAACCCACCTTTACACAAGTCCCTGTAGTTCCCCAGATCTTCTTAAACACTGCAGATCCTATTAAATATGGAATGTGCTGTAACATACATGTAAATCCTGTTACATCAACCCTCATCTGAACTCAAATTGCAGGCACTGGTTTACTGTGGCCAGGACGTGTAGTGATGATTGTAGAGATGATGACAATGTCCTCTTTGATCACATCCTCTTACCCCTTTTCCCTTTCACATCATCACACACATGCACAACACAAACACACACACACACACACACACACACACACACACACACCTCTGTCACAACTGATTAGAGGGCATCGCGGTGTTGCATTCAGGGCCATTGATGGAGCCACAATACAGACACAGTGCTCTCTTGTTATCCTCCCGATGTAGAGCGCAGGCCATAAAAGGGGTAAAGCCATGTGGAATAAGGTCAAGCAAAATGGTTTAAATTGGGGATCTGTAAAGCATATGATATCAGTCGTTTATTCTCAATGACAACGTTTTGGCCGTTAGGTTCAACTTAGGACTGGACCTTAAATACCCTTTGCAATAACTAGGCCTGTGCTGTCGTCCCCGATATTGGCGAAACGGCCCCATACGTCTGCCCCATACGTCTGCCCCATACGTCTGCCCCATACGTCTGCCCCATACGTCTGCCCCATACGTCTGCCCCATACGTCTGCCCCATACATCTGCCCCATACGTCTGCCCCATACGTC